>JAHHZJ010001153.1:0-179574 GCA_021437245.1 Aegilops speltoides | reverse complement strand
AAGACTCTGCTGCGAAGAACAAGAAGGCATTCGGACTTGACTTCAACCCAGGTCCATCTGCTCCTCGGGAAGATGGCACCCGTGAAGCCAATGAAAACAGGATCGACCCCTTCTACAACCTCAACGGCCTCATCACTCACATTGCCGTTCAAGGAGCAAATGTGGATCACTCTGGTGATGATGCTGACGCTGATGATGCACCAACTCCTCCTCCTAAGCCGCACAAGCAAAAGAAATCCAAGGCTTCAAAACCGACTGCTGCACCAAAAGCTTCTCGAGTGAAGCCATTGGCAACTGCCCCTCCTGCTCCAAGTAACACTTCTGAAGATCTCTCTTGCATCTCCTAGAAGAAAGAGAAGACTCAGAAGAAAATAGTTCAAAGTTCTGGTCAAGCCCTGACACCTGCTGCCGTTCTGAGGAACAAGACTGAAGCCATTGATCTATCAACAGACGATGAGTGCGGTGATGATGCTCTTGAGCAGCTGATTAAGAGCAAGCAAGAGGCGGAGATCTTCAATGATCTGCCCCTCTTCGATGTGAACATTTTGGACAGTTTCATTGATGAGTGGTTTGACAACCCGAATCTCAGCTTTGATCATCTTCAACTCCTGATTGGCATTAGTGTCTCTTTCCAAGGCGCCATTGCTCCTGAGCTGGCTCTGGCTCAGCGAATTGTTGAATTGAAGAACAAGATTGACTATGAGAAAGAGCAGTTCAAGAAGCATGTGGCCAAGCTCAGCGTGGCTGATGTTCAAAACTTCAAGGTGATGCTGCATAACTTCAAGGAGGCGTTTACAAAAGCGAAGAAATAAAGGTTCAAGAGGCGCATGAAGAATGTAGCTGCCAAGTGTGTTCAAGCTTACAATGAAGCTGAGAAGCGCAAGGCACTTAGGCGTCTGGCATCGACCCCAAGCTGGCTGCCGAGAAGAAGAAGAAGCCTCTCGTGGCCCAAATGAAGCACCAAGGCGGAAGAACCTCACATTGTCTTCCCTGCCAAAGCACAAAGCTCGAAGCCTAAGGTCCCCACAGTGGCTTCAGAACAGAAGAAAACCAAAGCAGCTGAAGCCGAAGCCAGAAAGCGCAAGCTCAAGAACACCACTGATGATGCACCACCCACTAAGAAGAGAAAGACCAAGAAGAAAGATCGGGCTGCTCCCACAGAGCCCCTCGTTGTCGAGCCCATTACTTTTGCTCGTCCTGCAACTGAACACCAAGAGCGCCAGTTGATAGTTCATGAGCCTGCTTCCACAGATGCTCCTGAAGATGAAGAAGTTCCAGCCGTTGACCCCATCACGGCTGAAGACACCCCAAGACAATGTAGTAGATGATGAAGTCCTTTCTCAGATCGAGCGCCAAACGGTATCATCGCCTGTTCTCACGAACAACCAACTCATCAGTATTGGTCGTCCTTTGACACCAATCTCCCAGGATGCCTCATGGGCTGATCGCCCCCAACCACCAATGCCAAGTCAAGAATCACCAAGTCCACCCCGTCCTCCACCAGCGCAAGTCAGCAGCCCAATGGTGAATGACGATAATTACATGGAGACTACACCATCACCAAAAGCGTTGCCCGTGTTCAAACGGCTTCGCAAAGGCCTAAAGCCATCAGTCTCCATGACAACCATCACAGAAGAAGCTTCAAACCAATCCAGCTCAGTGGCACGTCAAGTGTTCCCTAAAGAAAATCCCTCTATGACGGTTCCCACGTCCGAAGCCAGTGTTGCTGAAGACAATCCGGTTGCATCAGCCGATGAAAGACAAGAAGAAGAGCATGTTGCTACTCCCCCTACCTCCCAAGAAGTTGTTCTCGAGGAGAACATGTTTGTGCCCGACCTCCAGCTACTCAAGTGGAGGTTGAAAATCCTGAGGCAGCCACCAACAACACTACTGAAGCCAATGATGTTGTCATGGCTGAAGATAATGTGGCGCCTACAATGAACACTGTGCATGAAGCCAATGATGCACCTGCAACAAATGTGCAGCCTGACGCCCTTGCTAATGCCACTGCTCCTGTTCCGCCACCAAGGCCACATACTATTGAGCAAGCATTTACCAAGGCGAGTTTGTCACTGTCAAATGGCCAATTCTGGTTCCTCCGTCTGCTCACGGACCACAGTTTGATTGTCATGTGGAGCACAGGCCACATGTTCAGAAGCCAAAACCAAGGCTGCCAAGGTTTCCAGGTACTGCATCTGCGCCAGGATCATTCATTGTCAATGGCTTCATTGTGCACAATACCTTCTTCGATAGCGCCAAGAACCCATATTCCAAGCCAAGAATATCATCTGATCGGTTCTGGAGTTATCAGCAGCACAACTATTACTCTTGTGTTCTATACAATCAAGGGCACATATTTCCTCATATGCGTCTGGATTTCGAAGCCATTGCTGGCATGCCCTGCTTAGAAGAAGCCCTTGATGCATGCCTTCTCCAGTTTGTTACAGATAAGGAGAATTGGAATGAAGAGCTTCTGTTGCAATTCTATCACTACAAAAAAAATACACTTCCGTGATGATACGTGTTTGTCACAGTTGGTCACGTTTTTTGTCATGCATGTACATCCATGACAAATTTATGACAGAATCAAGATAGTCATACCTATGCTGTCGTAGAAGTGTTCCATGACATTACCAAAATTATCATCACGGAAGTGTCCACTTCCATGACGATAAATCACGCGTCACAGAAGTGCTTTCGTCAAGGGTGACCGACACGTGGCATCCACCGTAATGGAACGCCGTTAAGCTATCGGGTCGGGTTTTGGATCCGATAACCCGTTAACAGCCCCGACCAATTGGGATTTTCCATGTGTAAAATCATCATTGGCTGGAGGAAACACGTGTCGGCTCACCGTTGGGACCGATGTCATCCACTCATTGGACAGAAGGCGCCTATGATACGTCGACACATGGCACGGCCCAACAGAGGCCCATTCCTGTGAAAAGGTCGGCCCGTTTGACTTGGTCAAAATGTGGCGGGCCGACCCATGGAAAGCCTGTTAATTGTCTGTTCGCATATAGCCCATTTACAGCCCGCTAACCCAAGGCTCGTTACGCCCTATCCGAATTAGGCCCAGTATCGTCATCTGGGCCATCCACTATGATTCCAGCCCGTTTTCACTTCTGGCCCATGTATGGCCCATGACGTCTTTCAGCCCATATGAGGCCCTATGTAACTCTTGGCCTATTAACGGCCCGTGGTGAAACTGGCCCGCAATGAACAATGTATCACTTTACACCCATTAACGGCCCGTGGTGAAACTGGCCCGTAGTGAACAGTATATCACTTTATACCCATTAAGGGCCCGTTATTCAGTTGGGCCGTTTCCAGCAAATGTTATCTTTCGGCCTTCTCAGAGCCCATTTATTCTTGGGCTCATTTCTAGCATGCTTTTACTTACGGCCCGTTACTGTCATTTTCTGCTTGTGGGCCAAATTCAGCCCTTGGTTACATCGGCCCGTTTGTGGTCCCTTAATACGTTGGGCCGTTTTCATAGCGTCATCAAATACGGCCTATTAACGATGGCCCGTTATGGTCATACGGCCCGTATAAGGCCCATAGATGATACGGCCCGTAGAAGGCCCATTGTTTCTACGGCCCGTAGAAGGCCCATTGTTTCTACGGCCCATAGAAGGCCCATTGTTTCTACGGCCCGTAGAAGGCCCATTGTTTCTACAGCCCGTAGGAGGCCCAGTGTCACTACAGTAAATATTAGCCCATGGTTATTGAAACGCCCTCGATGCGGCTATATCTCCCACGTGTCGAAGCACGACTTAGAGGCATAACCGCATTGAAAACAATGTCGCAAGTGAGGTAATCTTCACACAACCCAAGTAATACATAGGGGAAAGAGATACATAGTTGGCTTACAATCGCCACTTCACACAATTACATGAATAAAGCATTACATCATCCAGATACAATCAAGGTCCGACTACGGAACCCAAAATAAAAGAAGAACCCCAAATGCGACAAAGGCCCCCGATCGACCCCAACTGGGCTCCACTACTGATCAACTAGAACGAAACAACACAAAGGGCAAGATCTTCAACGAGCTCCTCCTTGAGCTTGGTTGCGTCACCTGCTCGGTAACATAGGCACTTGCAAGCTGGTTTTGGAAGTATCTGGTGAGCCACAAGGACTCAGCAATCCCATTACCATGGGTATCAAGACTAGCAAAGCTTAACGGGAAAGGAAGGGGTAAAGTGGTGAGGTTGCAGCAGCGACTAAGCAAGTATGGTGGCTAACCAACGCAAATAAGAGCGAGAAGAGAGCAAAGGAACGGCCGTGAAGCTAGCAATGATCAAGAGGTGATCCTGAACTCCTACTTACGTCAAACATAACACAGAAACCGTGTTCACTTCCCGGACTCCGCCGAGAAGAGACCATCACGGCTACACACGCGGTTGATGCGTTTTAATTCGGATCAAGTGTCAAGTTGTCTACAACCGACATTAACAAATTCCCATCGCCACATAACCACGGGCACGGCTCTCGAAAGTTTAAACCTGCGGGGGTGTCCCAACAGCCCATGACAAGCTCTCGCGATCATCGAAGGAATAGACCTTCACCGAGACACTCCGATCGGACTCGGTATCCGGTACATCAAGACATTTCGACAATGGTAAAACAAGACCAGCAAGACCTCCCGGCGTGCCGACATCCCGATAGTAGCCGCGCAGATCTCGTCTCGAGCCACGACCGGATGAGCAATCCGTATAACTAAAACCAGAGCTCAAGTTTCCACGGGGCGCGCAAAGGGCTCTAGTTTGGACCAACACTTAGACAAGCATTGGCCCGGGGGGGGCTGAAATAAAGATGACCCTTGGGTTAATTACTCCCAAGGGAAATATAGGTGGTGGTGAGGCAAATGGTAAAAGTCAATGTTGGGCCTTCTTTGGACAAGTTTTATTCAAAGCGAACTGTCGGGGGGTCCATAAATCACCCGACCGCGTTAGGGACGCAAAATCCGGGAACATAACACGGTATAGCCGGACACTAGGGCGGCAAGAGTGGAACAAAACACTAGGCATAAGGCCGAGCCTTCCACCCTTTACCAAGTATATAGATGCATTAATAATATAAGAGATATTGTGATATCCCAACAAAATCCTGTCCACCATGGAGAAATCTTCAACTTCACTGCAGCTAGCAACGCTATAAGAGGGGCTGAGCAAGCGGTGACATAATAAACAACGGTTTGCATAGGAAAGGTGTCAAAGGTTAGAGGTTCATGGCAAAATGGGATGGCTGGACAAGCAGGTAATAGGTAGCGCAGCATAGCGAAAAACGAGGCAACTAGCATAGCAATGATAGTAGTGAGATCCGGGTAGCGGTCATCTTGCACGAAATCCATAAGGAAGAAGAACGAGTCCATGAAGAAGACAAGCGGACGTAGTCGAGCGAATCCTCACAACCCGAACGAAACCGAAGCTAACGAAAGAAGCAAACCGGAAAGAAGCAAACGACATAGTAAACACACAAGCATAATCATGGCATGATGCGCAGACAAATATGATGCATGTCCGGTCTAATGAGGCATGTCATGGCAAAATGCAACAAACAATACTACAAGTTAAGTGGAGCTCAATATGCAACGAGTTGCATATTGACGAAACACCACATCCGAGTTATTTAGTTCGCTCTCGTTTAGGTACACAACAATGTTAAATGTTGTTAAACATGGCAAGGGGTGAGGTATAAGTAAACTAACTATCTAGGCAAGTTAAAATGAGGCCGGAACAACAAACAACATTTCCGGAAAAACCTCATATGCAATTTATGAATTTGCTACTGTTCTGCCCGAAAACATATTTTAAAGTTGTTAAACAGGAAAATAAAGTGCACCATGTTAAACTAGGCATTTTTCCACCCCATTTACATATAAAGTTTATTAAATTCCGAGTTACGGTTATTTAGTTATGAATTAAATCATTTTAGCATGGCATAGGAGCAAATTAATGTAAACAACATTTTAAACATATTAACATGGGATGAAAGTGGCATATTGTGAAACTAGATAAAATTCTAAGCATTTTACATGTTTAAATCATTTTAATCCGATGCAGGTTAATTAATTATTATATGCATGATGTGCAAGGACTTTTACAGAAAGCTGTAATCTGGAATAAATGACAAAATCATGGCAGCGAGAAAAAAACATGCACTGGGCCAAATCTGGCTGGGCCAGCGGTGTCTGAGGAGAGGTGGGGCTGCTCACCCTTGGGCTTGGCCCGGTGGTGGAGGCAGGCGGGCCGGGCTCGCACAGAGCAGGCGAGGGCCCTTGATGCCTGTGAGAGAGAGATGGACGTCGTCCTCCTCGGTCCCGACAGGTCGGGAGGCAGCGGCGGCGGCAGCGGCTGCCGCCGGGCGAGCGGCGAAGACGGCGAGACCGGCGGATCCGGCGGATCTGGAGCGGCGGATCCATTCCGGCGGCGAGGTAAGCGACAACGGGCGGAGCTCCATGGGCCTTGAAGCGACGCAGCTCGCGAATCCGGAGGATCGGGCTCGCGTCAGCGTCGAGGAGGTGGCGGCGCTTCGTCGGGGGCAGCGTGGTCGCCGGCGAAAAGCGATCTTGGCAGCGGTGGTGGTCGGCGGGGGCGCCTGCGTGGCGGCGGCGATCGTCGCGGGCTGAAGCGAACAAACGGCGCGGCGAATGGCAACGTGGCGCCGAAGATTGGTCGCGGGGCGGTGGCGAGCGTGTCCGGCGACGGTGGGCGCGTCCGTGTGATGGAAGAAGGAGCTAGGGTTTCGGGGGATCATCAAGTGAATTTCGGGAGGGCTATATTTATAGGTAGAGGAGCTAGGAGAGTCCAAATGAGGTGCGGTTTTCGGCCACGCGATCGTGATCGAACGACCGAGAGCATGGAGGGAAGTTTGGTGGGTTTTGGGCCACTTTGGAAGGGGTGTTGGGCTGAAGCAAAAGAGGGCTTTACGGTTACCCGGTTAACCGTTGGAGTACCAAACGACCTCCAAATGGCACGAAACTTGACAGGCGGTCTACCGGTGCTATACCAAGGCCGCTTGGCAAACCTCAGGCCATTCCGAGAAAGTTTAACACCCGCACACAACAGGAGAGAAGAAGGGGGCGCCGGGGAACATAGGAGTGCCGGATTGCAAAACGGACAACGGGGAAAAGGCTCGGATGCATGAGACGAACACGTATGCAAAATGAAATGCACATGATGACATGATAAAATGCAAATGATGCAACAAACAAAACAAATCACATGACGAAACTCGGAGTAGCTGGAAGTCTTCTGGATCGTCGGTCTCGGGGCGTTACAACACTCCACCACTACAAGAGGATCTCGTCCCGAGATCTAGGATGGCACCGGAGAGAAACGGAAGAGGAAGAGAGGAGGTAAAACTAAGTTGCTTCTTTGACGAACGAGTGAAACCATGAACCTTGAAAGGTTGAGCAATTTAAAAGAAAGAGTACAACAGAGATGAACGAGATTGCAAACAATCCGTTAGAAAAAAAGAACAAGGAACATTATGGGAACTTGAAGGTTGCAAAGACATGAATCAAGAGTTCAATGGACAAGATAGAATTCGAAACCACTCCGGTTAAAACAAGATGAGAGAGGAAGAATGATATAATTTGGGCAGCACTCCGGCTGTAAATGGAAGGATTTGAACATGAACTTGACAAGATGAGAGGATACATGATGAAATCAACAACACACTGCCTCCGGAACTATTGAAAGAATGGCACAATGGGTAAGAAGGATTTCAGACAGCAATCCGGTTGAAAAGAGAGGCAAAACTTGATAAGATGAAAAGAACTTGAAAACGTGACACAACACTCCGGTAGAATGGATAAGCATGAAAAGAAGACGATCCTCACCAAAGGAGGTGATGGGTGAAGAGCACAACATCACATTGCCTCCAGAAGAAAGAATAGAAGATAGATAAACTTCTGCCACAAATGGGCTCTGAAAGCATCCTTGCAAAGAAGAATTGAACGGAGTTGTTGGAAAATCAACAACGAAAAGAATAAGCTTGTAGTGGGCTTATGGAAAACATCCCAAAATTATGAGGTGACAACCGGCCACTAACGGAAACAATTGCTTGCTTGAGATCAACGAAGAGATGAAAAACCTCTTTCACCGAGAAGGATATGGAGAAAGCTTGGATCAATGATAAGCACCACAAATAGCAACATTCCCAATGGAAGGCTTTAGGTGAAATCTTTACCAAGATAACTCCAACGAAGAGATTGATGGATTTAAAATACCTCACTTTTGACAACAATATGAATCATGAAACATGAAGGAAATTGTCAAGAGTGACATAACACCACCTCAAAAGATAAGGTAGAAAGAATTGCACTTCGAAATGCAAGAAGAAAAATACTTGAGCTTGACAAAACAAAACATGTGTTTAGCACCATGTTTAATTTTTGAGTATAGCTTGGCGGATCATAACTTCGAGCGAAAACTTGAAGACAATTGAAGAATGAAAAGAATCCTTGATGAACCACCATGTTGAGACTCCATGAAGAACTCCAGTAATAAAAGGATGGTGGAAAGAAAGATAAGTTGAAAACACAAGGTGAAGCCTTGCGATGATTTAGATGGAGCCTCGCGACGAGATAATGCGAAAAACTTGGAACTCCGGAAAAAAAAGATGAAGCATCTCGAACCGAGAATGTGATATGATGACCAACTCCGGAAAGAAAGATGAATCACTTGTAAACAAGAATTTATTCATCATGAATAATCTCCGGAAGAAAATAATTGAATCACCTCGAGGAAATAAGAATAAGATTTATTATATGTTTATCCTTCATCAAATTAAATTGACGACAAGCAATGGATTTTGCATACTACTTATTCTTCTTGAAAAGGATTAAGGAGAGAATAGCACAAAACTTGAGAAAGTCTTCATGATCGACCTGTAGGATTGAAAAGAACGAATGAATTGATATGATAACAAAGGAAAAGAATCTGAAGGAACCACCGATGGGATTTGGAAACAACGAGTGAATTAAAATGATAACAAAGGAAGTGAAATCTTGAACGAACCACTGTAAGACTTGAAAAAGAGAGTAGCAAGGGCACAATTCACCGGAAAGAGTTTGAAAACGAATGAAGATACTTGAAGGGATTTAGATACATGAGAACAAAGAGATCATGAACTGGTTAGAGGTTATTTGAACGATGCACCGGTAAGATTTGGAGAATGATAGCTACACGCTGAGAATAAAGAATTATGACCTGATGGCCTTCGGAGGAAAGAAATGGAAACAACTCATGAAATGCTCCGGATGGTAAGAAAGGAATTCTCACAATCGAAAACAATTATGAGAGGATGGCATCAAGCTAGAACCATGAATCTTGAAGAGAATGGAGCAAGTTAAAGAGAAACTCTTCTTCGGTCTTCAAATGATGAGAATGACGATGAGAACCACCATGAATTGTTGAGATACTCCGGGAAAATGATAAAGAACAAGGTTGTTGAGCCAACAATGAAAAATAATTTGAAAGATCTTGGAGAAGGCATGTGACTGATGAAAATTCATTCTTACATCAAACTTGGAAAAGAATTTGGAATGGCTCCGGAATAGTTAGAAGAGTCAGGTAAGATCCTGGGAAAAGACCTGTGGGTTAGGGCCCACTCAAAAGAACACCGTTGAAAAGATTTAAAAGAGATGTTGCACCGGTTGAATTAAATGACTTGAGTGAGATACCAATCTCGAAAGAGCTTGAACGAATGCAGAGTGGAAACACGAATCTTCAAGATATCTTGAGCACTCCGGAATAACAAATAGCGAGAAGTAGAATGATAATGAGGTGCACCGGTATGAGAAGACATTGAAATGAGGAAAAAGGTATGATCAACAAAACTTGACTTGAATCCACCGGAGAAGAGAAAAGAATGAGGAATGACGAACTAGTAGAACATCTTCTTGAGAACCACCGGGTAAGAACATTGACGGAAAAGAATGGAGAAACTTCACATGAATAAATGGATGCTTGATAAACAAAATCTGAGTCCTTGAAGAAAAAGGGGTGGGAGGGTGGGAAAACAAAGCAACTTGGGACGGATGAAACAAACACCGTTGAGAAAACTTAGAATTGATCTTGCGGATGGGAAAAAATGATGGGATCCACTTGAAGAGAAGCACACCGGTAGGAAAAGAATTAACATGACAACCTCAATGATCAAGAAGGATTAACACTCACATAGAAATATGAGAACACCAATTAGGGAAGGTATGGATTCAACATTTGACATTGAAGCAACTCGAATACCACAAATAACACAAAACAAAGGATTTGGCTTGCAGGATAAGCCGGAAACAAACATATGATAGAGATTTACCCAATCCCATATCATGCATCTGTCGGAAAGATATTCTAGGAGCTACTTGAATTCCCACCTATAAAACTCCCGAAACTTTCTGGTTATGCAATCTAGTGTTGGGGATACAGGGGAAGCAATATATCTCACCCAAACTAACAATACCTACATCCAAGCTATATCCATCCGTCAACACATAACCAAGAAACCTTGAAATCGTGTACCTCAACCTTGAAAAGCATCCGTTATACGAGTCATGGAAATACTCCGTACTCACCTCGATCTTGGGTTAGCGGGGTTATCTCACCAACAACTGCATAAAAGAGATTTTCGATGTCGGTACTAAACTCGGGTATTCGAGCTGCAACGATAAAATTATGGCGACAACACCTCGAGCTCAACTCCCGGGACACCTCCATAAAAAAACCCTGGCGGCGGGAGGCACCAAGACAATGTTGTCATCATAAAACCATCGGAACGATTCTAAGATACCCGCGTGATCCTAAAAATTTTTTTTAGTGAAATTTGAGAAGAGAAGAGTCAAAACTCTACGTCAGGATACCTCACAAGAGCGATGAAGGGACCGAGGAGTAAAAAGAATTCCTAACTCTCCGATATATATAATCCTAAATGACTCAAAACATTTTTCTAGACACAACTCGGCCGCTAAAAACGATCAAGCAGTGGGGCTCCTAAGGTCGGGGAAGGCTCTGATACCAACTTGAAACGCCCTCGATGTGGCTATATCTCCCACGTGTCGAAGCACGACTTAGAGGCATAACCGCATTGAAAGCAATGTCGCAAGTGAGGTAATCTTCACACAACCCAAGTAATACGTAGGGGAAAGAGATACATAGTTGGCTTACAATCGCCACTTCACACAATTACATGAATAAAGCATTACATCATCCAGATACAATCAAGGTCCGACTACGGAACCCAAAATAAAATAAGAACCCCAAATGCGACAAAGGCCCCCGATCGACCCCAACTGGGCTCCACTCTTGATCAACTAGAGCGAAACAACACAAAGGGCAAGATCTTCAACGAGCTCCTCCTTGAGCTTGGTTGTGTCACCTTTCGTAACATAGGCACACAAACTGGTTTTGGAAGTATCCGGTGAGCCACAAGGACTCAAAGAATCCCATTACCATGGGTATCAAGACTAGCAAAGCTTAACGGGAAAGGAAGGGGTAAAGTGGTGAGGTTGCAGCAGCGACTAAGCAAGTATGGTGGCTAACCAACGCAAATAAGAGCGAGAAGAGAGCAAAGGAACGGTCGTGAAGCTAGCAATGATCAAGAGATGATCCTGAACTCCTACTTACGTCAAACATAACACAGAAACCGTGTTCACTTCCCGGACTCCGCCGAGAAGAGACCATCACGGCTACACACGCGGTTGATGCGTTTTAATTCGGATCAAGTGTCAAGTTGTCTACAACCGGACATTAACAAATTCCCATCTGCCACATAACCGCGGGCACGGCTCTCGAAAGTTTAAACCCTGCGGGGTGTCCCAACAACCCATGACAAGCTCTCGCGATCATCGAAGGAATAGACCTTCACCGAGACACTCGATCGGACTCGGTATCCGGTACATCTAGACATTTCGACAATGGTAAAACAAGACCAGCAAGACCTCCGGCGTGCCGACATCCCGATAGTAGCCGCGTATCTCGTCTCAGGCCACGACCGGATGAGCAATCCGTACAACTAAAACCAGACCTCAAGTTTCCCTGAGGGGGCGTTGCAAAGGGCTCTAGTTTGGACCAACACTTAGACAAGCATTGGCCCGGGGGGGCTGAAATAAAGATGACCCTTGGGTTAATTACTCCCAAGGGAAATATAGGTGGTGGTGAGGCAAATGGTAAAAGTCAATGTTGGGCCTTGCTGGACAAGTTTTATTCAAAGCGAACTGTCAAGGGGGTCCCATAAATCACCCGACCGCGTTAGGGACGCAAAATCCGGGAACATAACACCGGTATGACGGAAACTAGGGCGGCAAGAGTGGAACAAAACACTAGGCATAAGGCCGAGCCTTCCACCCTTTACCAAGTATATAGATGCATTAATAATATAAGAGATATTGTGATATCCCAACCAAAATCCTGTCCACCATGGAGAAATCTTCAACTTCACCTGCAGCTAGCAACGCTATAAGAGGGGATGAGCAAAGCGGTGACATAGCCAAACAACGGTTTGCATAGGAAAGGTGTCAAAGGTTAGAGGTTCATGGCAAAATGGGATGGCTGGACAAACAGGTAATAGGTAGCGCAGCATAGCGAAAGAACGAGGCAACTAGCATAGCAATGATAGTAGTGAGATCCAGGGTAGCGGTCATCTTGCCTGAAATCCCACAAGGAAGAAGAACGAGTCCATGAAGAAGACAAACGGACGTAGTCGAACGAATCCTCACAACCCCGGAACGAAACCGACGCTAACGAAAGAAGCAAACCGGAAAGAAGCAAACGACATAGTAAACACACAAGCATAATCATGGCATGATGCGCAGACAAATATGATGCATGTCCGGTTTAATGAGGCATGGCATGGCAAAATGCAACAAACAATACTACAAGTTAAGTGGAGCTCAATATGCAACGAGTTGCATATTGACGAAACACCACATCCGAGTTATTTAGTTCGCTCTCGTTTAGGTACACAACAATGTTAAATGTTGTTAAACATGGCAAGGGGTGAGGTATAAGTAAACTAACTATCTAGGCAAGTTAAAATGAGGCCGGAACAACAAACAACATTTCTGGAAAAACCACATATGCAATTTATGAAATTGCTACTGTTCTGCCCTAAAACATATTTTAAAGTTGTTAAACAGGAAAATAAAGTGCACCATGTTAAACTAGGCATTTTTCCACCCCATTTACATATAAAGTTTATTAAATTCCGAGTTACGGTTATTTAGTTATGAATTAAATCATTTTAGCATGGCATAGGAGCAAATTAATGTAAACAACATTTTAAACATATTAACATGGGATGAAAGTGGCATATTGTGAAACTAGATAAAATTCTAAGCATTTTACATGTTTAAATCATTTTAATCCGATGCACGGTTAATTAATTATTATATGCATGATGTGCAAGGACTTTTCTGTAAAACTGTAATCCTGGAATAAATGACAAAATCGCAGCGCAGGGAAAAAACATGCACTGGGCCAAATCTGGCTGGGCCAACGGTGTCTGAGGAGAGGTGGGGCTGCTCACCCTTGGGCTTCGCCCAAGCTGGTGGAGGAGGCGGCCAATTTGGGCTCGAACGGAGCGAGGCCCTTGATGGCCTGTGAGAGAGAGATGGACGTCGTCCTCCTCGGTCCCGCCCAGGTCGGGAGGCAAAGCGGCGGCGGTGGTTGCCCGGCGGCGAAGCGGCGAAGACGGGCGGGGACCGGCGGATCCGTGGATCTGGAGCGGCGGATCCGTTCCTGCGGCGAGGTAAGGCGGCAACGGGCGGAGCTCCATGGACGCGGCGACGCAGCTCGCGAATCCGGAGGATCTGAGGCTCGCGTCGGCGTCGAGAGGGTGGCGGCGGGCGCTGTCGGGGCGCGCCTTGATCGCCGGCGAAAAGCGGTCTGGCAGCGGATGGTCGGCGGCGGCGCCTGTATGGCGGCGTGAAGCGATCTGGCTGCTGCGAAGCGAAACAGGCGGCGAACGGCGATGTGGCGCCGAGGATTGGTCGCGAGGCGGCTGGCGGACGTGTCCGCGCCGGCGAGGACGCGTCCGTATGCAAGGAAGAAGGAGCTAGGGTTTCGGGGATCATCCGTGAATTTCGGGGAGGGCTATATTTATAGGTAGAGGGAGCTAGGAGAGTCCAAACGAGGTGCGGTTTTCGGCCACGCGATCGTGATCGAACGACCGAGAGCATGGAGGGAAGTTTGGTGGGTTTTGCGCCACTTTGGAAGGGGTGTTGGGATGAAGCAAAAGAGGGCTTTACGGTTACCCGGTTAACCGTTGGAGTACCAAACGACCTCCAAATGGCACGAAACTTGACAGGCGGTCTACCGGTGCTATACCAAGGCCGCTTGGCAAACCTCGGGCCATTCCGAGAAAGTTTAACACCCGCACACAACAAGAGAGAAGAAGGGGGCGCCGGGGAACATAGGAGTGCCGGATTGCAAAACGGACAACGGGTAAAAGGCTCGGATGCATGAGACGAACACGTATGCAAAATGAAATGCACATGATGACATGATAAAATGCAAATGATGCAACAAACAAAACAAATCACATGACGAAACTCGGAGTAGCTGGAAGTCTTCTGGATCGTCGGTCTCGGGGCGTTACAGTTATTGTGGCCTAGTTTTAAAAAGAACTGCACTACCTACAAGCAAACAAATAAACAAGACAACAAGGAAATAAATAAGCAAGCAACTTATGCTAGGCTGTCACTGCTGTTACACATATTACATCCACTGGGAATCAAAGTTTGCCACCAGTGCAAATATAGGGAACAAAGCAGCATATCATATACACTGGTTGTCAAAGTTGGCGACCAGCGCAAATAAACGCCGCAGACAAAACAAATCCGAACTGAAACCACTTGAAGATCTCAAGAAACAATATCACAGGTACCCATAATGCTGGCAAGATGCTTAGCAAGCTTATTAACTTTCTCTTGTTTGGCGCTTAAATCCTCCAGTAACTTCATTGCACCGAAAAATATGCATCTGAATTCGGAGGACTTCCTCGATCCTTGACTTCTGTCATGAACATCGATCGATGTCTTTCAACTTGAAGTTGAGACTCAAGAAGACGAACTGATTCAGGCAACGAGTTCGAAGAGCTTGTGCCAGCAGTAGTGGCCAGTAACTCGAACACTAGATTAAGACAGGACTTTTCGGTTCCCTCACTATCGTCAAGATAGTTTTTATCAGCTTTCTTGGAGACCAACAAAGATGTCTCACTATCTTGAACCTTATCTGCATTACTTCCTTTACCATTGGATAACGTGGCACTGTTCTCCAATATTTTGTCCGCATTCTAAAAGAGAAACGAGCAGACACATCACATGTTTACCATGTTGTATATGAAACTCATTTGGTAAATGAGTTCAGTAGTAAAGTGGACAGGATAACAGCATGAAACAAACGCATATCTATGTGCCATGGTCACTTTATGGTCTATATCATTCTAGTTTTTGTTGCCAAATCAAGATAGAGACATAGTTCAATTAATATTTGTTCAAGACAAAGCAGAATAGACAGAATATAAGTGTGGGTAACTATAGAGCAATAACAACACTTGTAATGTGCATGACATGAGAGCATAGCTGTTTATTCAATTGAAACTGAAATCAACATAGAGCAGGTTACAACAGCAAACCAGTTAAAGAAACAGGTTTAAAACATACCTGTTGCGCCATTGGAGTTTCAATTCCATCCTTCAAATTTGAAAATAGTTGGTATGAGTAAATACAGAATGCAAGAGCAAAGGAGTATGAACCATAGCTACAGAACTGACACGAGAACAAATCTTCTTCTCCTTTAAGCGTTGAGTTGGGATTGAGTGGTGGTCCTCGTGCTTTGGGCACTGCAGTTCCTTACTAACCACTCGTGTTTGGGTGCTCTGTGGTGGAGACGGTCTTTGTGTCAACTGGGCCCAGGTTACTATCTGCCGGGGTTGGGGTTAGAAGGGGTGTAGCTGGTTCTCTGTCCAACTGGGTAGGGGTACAATATGCAAGAGTCTGGGTTATGTGTGGTGGATCTGGTCCTTGGGAAAGTACAACCGTGGTTCTATCTGCATCAACTGGTAGCACTATCTTTTCTGAAGACCGTGTTGTTACTCCCTTAGATACTGCCATCACGCTCTCCAATTTAAATGGCTAATAAACAAGAAAAGTAATTGAAAGTATATACATTGTATGATAGACAGGTGCAATGGATAGTGGGGAATAAAAGAGGGCATGAAATAATTCATATTTATGTTGTCTAACCAAACAGGATAGCATGACACAATTTCACATATATGATGGCTAACTAAACAGGATAGCATGACACAATTTCACATTATGATGGCTAACTAAAAAAGATGGAAAGACATAGTTCAAAATATGAGACTATGTAAACAGGATGACATGACATAACTATATAATGTGTTTATTAAATAGGTTGGCATGACATAATTCACATACATTCATGGATATAATGCCATAATTCTAAATATGATGACTGTAAACACTAAACAGGATGAGATGATATAACTATATGATGTCTTTATTAAATGGGTTGCCATGCCATAATTCTGACAGATGATGTGTATGTACTATGTAAAGATGATGGCATGATATAATTCAAATATATGATTTATATAGTAAGCAAGTAAGCAGATGGCAATCTATATATGATGTAAAAACTAAGCAATGCAAGACAACATGCATGACATGGGTAATATAACCCTGCCAAGTTTGAGCATAGACCTCAGGGGGAAATAGGACTGGTCATCACTCTACGAATCCTCCTGTGAGGAGCTCTCAGTAGCCAAGAAGATGTACGCTTGGCGAGTAGCATTATGCTCTCTGAATACCTTGTTTTCACTCGAGATACTTCCATCACCGCTTCAAATGGCTGATGCACAGGAAGAGTAGTTGAATATACAAACGTTGTCGACAAATGGAACACGTAATACAAAAAAATGATAGCATGATATAATTCACATACACGATGATTGGCTAAACATCATGGCATTGCATAATTCACATATATAATGCCTTTGCAACAAGATAGCATTGTATAATTCACATATATAATGTCTTGCAACAAGATGGCAATGCATAATTCACATATATGGTAATTAGACACTGAACAGGTGGCATTCACACAAAGCATGTCTAAACTAATCAAATGGCATAGCAATGCGAGACACCATACGCACGATATGAGCAACATAACCCTGCCAAGTTAGAGCATACACCTCGGGGGGGGGAATAGGACTGGTCATCTGTCTCTGGATCCTCCTCTGAGGAGCTATCCGTAACCAACGAGATATGCGCTTCGTCAGATAGCATAGTCTGCTCAGAAGACCTTGTTTTCACTCCAGAATTTTCCATCACCGTGTCAAATGGCTGATGCACACGAAGAGTAGTTGAATGTACTAACATTGTTGATGAATGTAATATGTAACAAAAAAAAGGATGGCCTGATATAATTTCCATATAAGATGACTGGCTAAGCAGGATGGCATTGCAAAATTCACATATATGATGCCTGGCTAAACAAGGTGGCGTTGCATAATTCACATAAACGATGAATAAACTAAACAGATGGCATTCGCACAAGGGATGTCTAAACTAAGCAGATGACATATTTGATGTATAAAGTAAGCAATGCAAGACACCATATGCATGATATAACCAACATCAGCATGCCAAGTTAGAGCGAAGACCTCAGGGGGTAAATAGGAGTTATCTTCTCCTTCTGAATCCCCCTCAGAACAGATATCTTCCTCTCGATTACAATCCGAAATGCATGGAGGGGGGGCTGCCTTTGCGCCTACCATGGAGCAACGTCTGCATGAAATTATATTGCCATGCAAGGCTCGTCTCTTTTGCTCTACATGTTCAGTTCCATTGTTTACAATATCTATCATGCATAGGAATAAAACACAGTGAGATTATGTAAGGAGTGCATGCAGAAATCCAGAGTGATGGTAGCAACCTGTGGATAGACCCAAAACCAATAATAGCAGGCAGATAATGGCTTCAGTTAATAAATACAGATAATGGCTTCTTTACTGTTTGTTTCCCACCCAACATGAAACTCATAGTAGACACCGGAGATTAACGAGATAGTAGATAGATACTATTGGTAGCGGCCCCGATATGTACCCCACAACCATTTAAAAACTCAAGTTTGACCATTAGTTTGGAGCTGACTCAGAGTCTAATCGGTGAACAGGACGATAAAGCACCATGTAATATTAAGGGATGCGTAACGTAAGCAGACACGAAAGAGTGCGACCTCTCTTGCGGACTCGTGTAGTCCTCGAGGTCATCTGCTTGGTTGATGATGGTAATGCAGTTTTCATGGCTGCCAGTGGCTGGGAAGAAGATCTGAGGCGGTGAAAGACGATCTGAGGCGGATCCTGCTGTGTCTTGGACCCTTACATCGTTGGAGCAGCTGAGCTGGGGTGGACGATGGCGCAGCAGGAGCGGGACAAACCATGCAAGGTTTTCCTTGACAACTATCTGTAAGAGAAGTAATTCTGTAAGGGCTCGTTTGAATTGGTGGATTCCAACAATGCAGGGATAGGAAATAGACAGGAATAGGATAGGAATGCACATGCAAAACAGAGAATTTAAAAACACAGGATTTCTGCCAATCTGGGTGTTTGATTCACAACAATTGGAAGATCACAGGATGCAAAGAAGCATGGTGAGATTAAGTCAAACCACAGGAAAATGTACAGTTATAATGCTATTATGCTACTATCTCTTAGTCTTGTGCTTCATGAATAGGAATTTGAAAAGGAGGACAAGTGAAAATTAAAATTCCTACGTTTTTTCTTTCAAGGAGACACTAAAGGAACAAATCTGCGTGCTTAGTGGACAATATATATAACATGTAGAGTAAAAAAGAGATGCAACAAGTGTACAACCTCTTTGGCGAAGCCATGTCGATCTCAGCGTGATTGGGTTGGCCGGTGAGGATGCTCCGGCTGACTTTGCTGTCGGAGGAGGGGAAGAAGATCTTAGGCGTCTGGAGATGGAGCCCGAGTCTTGCTCCTTTGTGATGGAGGGTTTAAATCGTTGGAGCAGCTCCGTGAGTTGTCTGACGCCGAGGCTGAAGCGAGACAAGAGAGACAACGAACAACGTTAACCTGAGTGGAATTCTAATAGCATCTCCAATACATGACGTAAAATACATAACCACAAAGTGCTAGATGTAAAATACATTAGCCGCTCATCTCTCAACTTAACTGTCGAAACTGAACTTAACTGTCGAAACTGAACTTAACTGTCAAAATTGAACCTAACTGTCGAAACTGAATTTTTTTGTCGAAACTGAATTTTGCTATCGAAACTGAACGCACTAGCAAGGTGAGGCTACATGCCGGTCGACTGACTTTTTCATCTCTGGTAAGTCGATTTTGCAGCCGTTGGATATGAAATCAAGGGCCTGCGGTTCATCTTCAACCTCCACCCCCTGAGCCGCCAGCCACCACCGGCCAAACAACAGCCCCCCGCCACCCGCAACCGGCGGTGCGCCGCCCCGCCCACCCCGAAAACACTCCCCACTGCCGGTCCGCCGCCGCCCCGGCCATACCTCTAGGCCCCCCCCCGTGCCGAGCTTTTTCTCCGGCGATCCCCACGCCACCGCCCCGCCAACGCCCCGCCACCGCCAGCGACCACCGCCCCCATCCTGAACCCTAAGATAGATAGTTGGGTACCTCTCCGGCGAGCCCCCCTCCCTGCTGCGGCTGGTTCTTCCTTCACCCCGGCGAGCCCACCCCTTGAAAATCGACTGACCCAATAGTTGATTCAGTCGACTGAAGTGTAGCCAAATCGGAGCAGCATCGCAAGAAAGAGCAAGAGCGAGAGCAGCAGCGCAAGCAAGAGCAATAGCAAGAGCAGACCAAGAAGGGGACCGAGAGAGCAGAGCAGCAGCACGAGAGAGAGCTAAAGCAGCAGCAGCTCCTACTGATGTGGACGTCGCCGCCGAGGGAGCGATGCCGTGGAGGAAGTGGCCGGCGACGCCGCCGTGGATGGAGCCGCGCCGTGTCAGCTCGGGACCGAGCGCCGACAACACCGTGAGATCGAATCTAGAAGAAAATGCGACGATTAGTGTACAACCTCTTTGGCGGCGCCGATTAGTCCGCAGCTTCATCCGAGGAAACGGTGATGATGATGCTCTTTCGGTGGTGCAGGTGAAGACAGTGGTGTGGGAATGGAGGTGGCGTGAAAGACAAGGGGAACATCGGGGCAGCTCCTTGGAGGTGGAGGACGGGGTGGCTGAACCGGCAGGACGATGAGATCGACGACGGATCTTCATCCAATACGGTGGATGAGGGACGTCGAGGTGTTGCTGTGGACGACATCGTCGGGGAAGAGGCTCCGACTGGGTGACGGACGAAGCAGGGTGTGGGGTTTCATCGCGGGTTTTTACGGCCTCGGTGTACGAATGGGTGGGCGGATGGGATGGCAGTGGGGAACCATGGCTTAGAGACGCGCTTGTCCGAAATGTGGGGTAAGTTCGAAAGTACCCCCACCGATTTGGGCGGTTCTTCGGTTCGAGGTACCACGGGCATTTCGCATGTCAGGATTTCACAGGAGGTGGGAGTTTTCGCGCACGTTGTAATTTCGGAATAGCAAGGCGCGGGTTGAGATGGAGGGAGTTGTTGGAGCACAACGAGACAAAGATATATCTTAAATATTTCGGGCTAACAAGGCGCGGGTTGAAATTTCCGGACAAGCCTAACGTGTACTGTACCAAATCAATGCGCACTACAGATGTCATTAAAAACTTTGAATTCATGTTATGTTCAACTAAAATATTTCGCTACGTGTATAATGCATGCAACCTACTACTCAAATGAACGTTTTAGTGCATTCCAAACGTATGTACTACCGCTTCAATATGAACTAAATTTGAATAAGATCTACAGTAATGATTGTTGTGAAGTCAAAGCATTTGAATTCGTTTCTCTGTTTTAATAAGATCTACAATCATCATTATTGTCAAGTTAAACCATCGTTTGTGTATTATCTTCACAGCACACCACATGATTAGTCTCGAGTTACATATGAACTATGTGTACTATATGAACTCGAACTAGATTTTGAATCCACTTTATTTTGATTTCAAATCACATTACATTTCTAGCTCTAGCTAGATCTTCATAATCTAAACCATGTCTCATATGTATAATGTGTTTATCACATTATGTATGGTGCCCGCCCCCACGCCTACAAGTATTTAGATGTGAGTTGCAAACACCACACATTACCACAAATTCAAATAAAATGTGAGAATATTTGATATATAGTATTGTTTAGATTGCTCGATATTTAGTTGTAAGCTGCAAACGCCGCACATTATCACAAATTCAAATAAAATGTGAGATTGTTTGATGTATAGTATGGTTTAGATTGTTCGGCATTTAGCTGTGAGTTGCAAACGCCATGCATTAACACATTATGGTATAACATGTGCATAGCACGTGTATCACCGCTATATTCATGCATGCAATGTTTAAAACACTATGATCTCCCATTCAAATATATGAATCCGCTTTCATATCAAATTATGATCTTTGTTAGTCTCTTACACCCACACAATCCTCTAACCTTTGTAGCTACCACTAACTTTCTCTCATGCATGCACACACCCTCCTCACCCTCCCCCTCCCTCGGCATTCTATCCACTGGGCACATTCATTTTTTCTTTAGGTCATTCTCCCAGAGTCTCCACAACTCCTTTCCGACACACACCAATCGATAAACCTCTCCAGCGATGCCTGCCTACAGCATACACACACAACTTCATCTCCTCCTTTATGTGTCCTTGCCTCGTGTCTCTCATATGGTCAGACACACGTGTAAACTCTCGCCCCTCTTTTCATCGATCTCACAACCGCACACTCCTCCCCCTATCTAGCTAGTAGTTGAGCCTCTCGCACCACCTCCTAGCTCCATTCTCTCTGTCTATCCGTCTCGCTGGGCCTTATTTGCCTCTAACAAATGGACATACACCGGCCGATCTCTCGCTATACATATAGCCAGCTAGGTCCTTATAACTCGTTTTTACCCACACATCGATCGATCTACCTCATTAGTTGTGTCTCTCCCTTCCTCCGACAAACAACAATTGATCTACCGATCTAGTTAGGTTTGCTTACCTAACACATGGTTCCCCTTCATCTTCCATGGATGCGTTCCGATAGATCTATCATGCACAGGCACACACAGAAACACATCCCCACTCTTATTGATAACATTGCAGTTCCACCCTCAGTTTGTCTAGTAGGCCTCTCCCAACATCTCCGAGAAGCAACTCCATCACCCATCCAGCACTCTACCCCTCTCCCTCCCTCTCCCTCCCTCTCTCTCTCCTCTCTCTCTCTCTGTCCCATCATATTTCCCGTCCTTCAGTTATGTATGGATGTCGACCGATCTCCCTCAAGACATAGCTGGGTCTCTCCTTCTCAACACATATACGAGTCGTTCTACCTCTATAGTTAGGCCTCTACCTACCCCTCCCCCCACCCCCTCCATCAAGCGCTCTAGTCATGTCTCCCTGCCACACACAACCTTGACATGTGCCCTCTAACGTTCCGGTAGGCCAGTCGCCCTATATCTTTGACTTGCACACACACACACACACACACAATTTTGATGGCTCTCTTCATCGATCTCGCACCCACCCACTTGATCCTCTCTTCGACTCTATTGATAGCTACGACCCCTCCCTCTCTTCTCGTGGATTGCCTGACCCTCTATGTATGATATGGACAGGCCTCCATTTCACACACATTGCATGCAAAATTTTGTTTGAGATGTCATCGACACATATTCCCACAAATAATTCACGAAATCAATCCCCACCCCACCCCACCCCCACCACAAAACAAAAAACACTCACGAACCGGTTTGTATGTCTCACACACACCCACGTAGGTGAGGGACGTGCACGAAGAGAAGAGGTGCATGCACGGCGCACGTACTCCCGTCTCTTTCCCAACCACACTGCTTGGGTACAGGTGGAGCTCATTTACGTATGAAAAAGGCAGCCCACATGGTAATTTGGCACGTGTCTTGGTTGTCCACTTGGGGAGGAGGATCGTCTACCATGGGTGAACAAACAAATTGCGACTTGACGTTATGTTAAATTAAAAAGAGGCAAAACATGTGGGGCCTACCTTAGAGGCAAGGCTCTATACACTGGAGTACTTTTGATGTGTCCCATCAACTCATGAGAACAAGGAGAAGCTTGCTTAGTCGCCGTCTCCCCGCCCACAGGCGCGATGGCTCACAGGATGAGGTGAAGCTTGCTCCTCCCTCGCCCATCTTGTGCGATGGCTCGCAGGACGAGGAGAAAAATTTACTACTCCCTCCGTTTACTCCTCGTCCCTACTACCTTGGTTATAGAGATTATATCATATTGTTTGGAATATATATGTCCTTTAGTAGATTTCAATATGAACTACTAGTACATACTCCAAACACTGATGTATATAGACGTATTTTAGAGTGTACTTTCACTCATTTTGCTCCGTATGTAGTAGCACTCTCCCTCGCCCCTCGACTCTCGCCCACGTGGTGGACATGCAGCAATTCATTCGGTCTCATATAGCCAGAACGATATATACTACACTACCATTATTGCTTGACTTCCCGAAGAGGCGAAGAGCCAATCACAAGGTTAATATTTTGGAGATGCCGAGCGCAAGGTTATAGGAGAACGAGTAGTAGGTGCCGCGTCATTTATAAATAATTTTTTTTTCTTCAATGGCACGTACGCAATATGATAGGTTCA
Organism: Aegilops speltoides; assembly: GCA_021437245.1. Classification (NCBI taxonomy): domain Eukaryota; kingdom Viridiplantae; phylum Streptophyta; class Magnoliopsida; order Poales; family Poaceae; genus Aegilops; species Aegilops speltoides. Next base: position 155,782 of record JAHHZJ010001153.1, on the reverse strand, counting down.
TATGGAGAGAAAAGGAAACTGCTCCACTATATACATAGTCAGGACGGGCCAGCCTACACGGTTGCTTGCTGGGGTTGCTCTCGTCACACTCTCTCGCACAAAATGACTGTGGCCACATCTCTAACATCCCGGTGGATCACGTCTGCTTGGGGAAGGGGTGTATGCTTAGTGTAGATGCGGTGGCCGTCGCCGACGGTGAAAACCCACTCTCGGCTACTACGTCTAGAGCTTGCGTTGGTTTTCCCTGAAGAGGAAGGGATGATGCAGCACAGTAGCGTAAGTATTTCCCTCAGTTTTTGAGAACCAAGGTATCAATCCAGTAGGAGGTCACGCGCAAGTCCCTTGTACCTGCACAACACGATAGCAACTCGCAACCAACACTTAGGGGTTGTCAATCCCTTCACGGTCACTTACGAGAGTGAGATCTGATAGAGATAATATTTTTGGTATTTTTGATAGATAGATGCAAAGTAAAAAGTAAAGGCAAAGTAAAAACAAAGCAAGTAAATAAAGTTATATAGATTGATATGATGAGAATAGACCTGGGGGCCATAGGTTTCACTAGTGGCTTCTCTCAAGAGCATAAGTATTCTACGGTGGGTGAACAAATTACTATTGAGCAATTGACAGAATTGAGCATAGTTATGAGTATATCTAGGCAATGATCATGTATATTGGCATCACGTCCGTGACAAGTAGATCAAAACGATTCTGCATCTACTACTATTACTCCACTCATCGACCGCTATCCGGCATGCATCTAGGGTATTAAGTTAAAAAGCAGTAACGCCTTAAGCAAGATGACATGATGTAGAGGATAAATTCATGCAATATGATAAAAAACCCCATCTTGTTATCCTCGATGGCAACAATACAATCGTGCCTTGCAACTCTTTCTATCATCGAGTAAGGACACATAAGATTGAACCCAAAGCCATGCACTTCTCCCATTGCAAGAACTACCAATCTAGTTGGCCAAACCAAACCGATAATTCGAAGAGACTTGCAAAGATAATTCAATCACACATAAAAGAATTCAGAGAAAAATCAAATATTTTCCATAGATAATACTGGATCATAAACCCACAATTCATCGGTCTCAACAAACACACCGCAAAAATAAGATTACATCGAATAGATCTCCACAAGAGAGGGGAGAACATTTTATTGAGATCCAAAAGAGAGAAGAAGCCATCTAGCTACTAGCTATGGACCGAAGGTCTGAAGTAAACTTCTCACACTTCATCGGAGGGCTATGGTGATGATATAGAAGCCCTCCATGGTGGATGCCCCCTTGGTGAGCTCGGACAGGCCCCAAGATGGGATCTCGTGGATCTGAAGGTTGCGGCGGTGGAATTAGGTTTTGGCTCCGTTCGATCATACGGGGATACGTAGGTATATATAGGAGAAAGGAGTACGTCGGTGGAGCTCCGAGGGGCCCACGAGGTAGGGGGCGCGCCCAGGGTCGTGACCACCTCGTGGCTTTCTTGACGGAGGGTCCAAGTCTCGTGGATCTTATCTGATGAGAAAATCACGTTCCCGAAGGTTTCTTTCCGTTTGGACTCCGTTTGATATTCTGTTTCTTCGAAATACTGAAAAAGGCAAAAAACAGCAATTCTGGGCTGGCCCTCCAGTTGATAGGTTAGTCCCAAAAATAATATAAAAGTGGAAAATAAAGCCCATTATAGTCCAAAACAGTAGATAAAGTAGCATGGAGCAATCAAAAATTATAGATACGTTGGAGACGTATCAAGCATCTAAGCTTAATTCACCTTTCGTCCTCGAGTAGGTAAATCATAAGAAAGAATTTTTGACGCGGAGTGATGCTTTGGCATAATTTCAATGTAAATCTTCTTAATCATGGTATGAATATTCAGATCCGAAAGATTCAAGACAAAAGTTCATATTGACATAAAAATAATAATACTTCAAGCATACTAACAAAGCAATTATGTCTTCTCAAAATAACATGGCCAAGGAAAGTTATCCCTACAAAATCATATAGTCTGGCTATGCTCCATCTTCCCCACACAAAGTATTTAAATCATGCACAACCCCGATGACAAGCCAAGCAATTGTTTCATACTTTAACATTTTCAAAACTTTTTCAATCTTCACGCAATACATGAGCGTGAGCCATGGATATAGCACTATATGTGGAATAGAACAGTGGTTGTGGAGAAGACAAAAAGAGGGAAGATAGTCTCACATAAACTAGGCGTATCAACGGGCTATGGAGATGCCCATCAATAGATATCAATGTGAGTGAGTAGGGATTACCATGCAACGGATGCACTAGAGCTATAAGTATATGAAAGCTCAACACAAGAAACTAAGTGGGTGTGCATCCAACTAGCTTGCTCATGAAGACCTAGGGCATTTTGAGGAAGCCCATCATTGGAATATACAAGCCAAGTTCTATAATGAAAAATTCCCACTAGTATATGAAAGTGACGAAATGAGAGACTCTCTATCATGAAGATCATGGTGCTACTTTGAAGCACAAGTGTGGTAAAAGGATAGTAGCATTGTCCCTTCTCTCTTTTTCTCTCATTTTTTTATTTGGGCCTTTTCTCTTTTTTTATGGCCTCTTTTTTTTCGTCCGGAGTCTCATCCCGACTTGTGGGGGAATCATAGACTCCATCATCCTTTCCTCACTTGGGACAATGCTCTAATAATGATGATCATCACACTTCTATTTTTCCTTACAACTCAACAATTACAACTCGATACTTAGAACAAAATATGACTCTATATGAATGCCTCCGGCAGTGTACCGGGATATGCAATGAAACATGAGTGACATGTATGGAAGAATTATGAAAGGTGGATTTTTCCACAAATACGATGTCAACTACATGATCATGCTAGCAATATGACAATGATGGAGCGTGTCATAATAAACGGAATGGTGGAAAGTTGCATGGCAATATATCTCGGAATGGCTATGTAAATGCCATGATAGGTAGGTATGGTGGCTGTTTTGAGGAAGGTTTATGGTGTGTGTATGATACCGGCGAAAGGTGCGCGGCATTAGAGAGGCTAGCAAAGGTGGAAGGATGGGAAAAAGTGCGTATAATCCATGGACTCAATATTAGTCATAAAGAACTCATATACTTTTTGCAAAAATCTAGAAGTTATCAAAGCAAAGTATTACGCACATGCTCCTAGGGGGATAGATTGGTAGGAAAAGACCATCGCTCGTCCCCGACCACCACTCATAAGGAAGACAATCAATAAATAAATCATGCTCCGAGTTCATCACATAATGGTTCACCATACGTGCATGCTACGGGAATCACAAACTTCAACACAAGTATTCCTTAAATTCACAACTACTCAACTAGCATGACTCTAATATTATCACCTTCATATCTCAAAACAATTATCAAGCATCAAACTTATCTTAGGATTCAACGCACTCAAAAGAAAGTTTCACATATCTTGAACACCAAGTATATTAACATTAAGCAAATTACCATGCTATTAAAGACTCTCAAAATAATCTAAGTGAAGCATGAGAGATCAAGTTTCTTTAAAACAAATCCACCACCATGCTCTAAAAATCTAAGTGAAGCACTAGAGCAAAAATTATCATGCTCAAAAGATATAAGTGAAGCACTATGAGCAAAACTATCAAGCTCAAAAGATATAAGTGAAGAACATAGAGTATTCTAACAAATTTCAATTCATGTATGGCTCTCTCAAAAGGTGTGAACAGCAAAGATGATTGTGGTAAACTAACAAGAAAAGACACAAATAATACAAGACGCTCCAAGCAAAACACATATCATGTTGGTGAATAAAAATATAGCTCCAAGTAAATTACCGATGGAAGTGGACGAAAGAGGGGATGCCTTCCGGGGCATCCCCAAGCTTTGACTTTTTGGTGTCATTGGATTATCTTGGGGGTGCCATGGGCATCCCCAAGCTTAGGCTCTTGCCACTCCTTGTTCCATAATCCATCAAAAGAATTCACCCAAAACTTGAAAACTTCACAACACAAAACTCAACAAAAATCTCGTGAGCTCCGTTAGAGAAAGAAAACAAAAGACTACTTCAAGGTACTATAATTAACTCATTCTTTATTTATATTGGTGTTAAACCTACTGTATTCCAACTTCTATATGGTTTATAAACTAATTTATTAGCCATAGATTCATCAAAATAAGCAAACAACACACAAAAACAGAATCTGTCAAAAACAGATTTGTCTGTAGTAATCTGTAACTAACGTAAACTTCTGGAACTCTAATTTTTTTACCAAAATAGGAAGTCCTGGACAATTTGTTTATTGATCAGCAGTAAAAAGAATCAACGCAAAAGCACTCTCCAGTAAAAAATGACAGCTAATCTCGTGAGCGCTAAAGTTTCTGTTTTTCAGCAGAATCAAATCAACTATCATCGTAGGTTATCCTGTAGGTCCTACTTGGCACAAACACTAATTAAACATAAAAACACATCCAAACAGAAGGTAGATGGATTATTTATTGATAAACAGAAGAAAAAACACAAAATAAAATTGGGTTGCCTCCCAACAAGCGCTATCGTTTAACGCCCCTAGCTAGGCATAAAAGCAAGGATAGATCTAGGTATTGCCATCTTTGGTAGGCAATTCTTCAATGAGGCATCTACCTCCCTTAGAATTTTCTTTCTTTCTAGAAATTATCAAACCTTTAGGCATAAGATCGAAAAATTCGTTCGTAGCAAATGGTTCCTTAATGATAGTAAAAAGATCGGGATGAATACTTATAGATTTAAGATCCGCATTTTCCTTACTAGATGATTCACCCTTATTTTTAGGAACATACATAAGCTTGGCAATTTTAGTAGGAGGACTAGGGGTATTCTTTACGGAGGAAAAAGCGGTTCCCAAATTGGTAATGATACCCTCAAGTTTATCGGTACGAGTAGAGTCTAGATTTATTTTTTCACTAACCATGGGTTCCTTCTCCTTAATATTTTTCGAAGTCATTCCTACCTTAGATCCATATTGAGTAATTTGATTATGAATCTTTTTATCTAGATTTTCAATGGATTCAATGGTAGCAACTTTGTTTTCAATAATTTCAAGCCTTTGCATAACATGCTCCAAAGTTAACATAGTTCCATTAACCAAAAGAGGAGGTGAGCCAAATAAATCTATTAAAGCATTATAGGAATCAAAAGTATGGCTACCCAAGAAATTCCCTCCGGTAATGGTATCAAGGATATATCTATACCAAGGATTAGCACCTACATAAAAATTGCAAATAAGAACTGAAGTAGATTGCTTCCTGGTGGATCTATTTTGAGCATTGCAAATTCTATACCAAGCATCTTTTAGATTTTCTCGCTCCCTTTGTTTAAAATTTAGCACTTCATTCTCGGGAAATAACGGAGAATATATAAGACTAGTCATGATGACAAGCAAGCAAACTAACACACGAGCAAACAAAAGAATGAGGAAAAGGCAACGGAAAGAGAGGAGGAGAATGGGAAAGAGAAGGCGAATAAAACGGCAAGGGTGAAGTGGGGGAGAGGAAAACGAGAGGCAAATGGCAAATAATGTAATGCGAGAGATAGGGATTGTGATGGGTACTTGGTATGTTGACTTTTGCGTAAGCCTCCCCGGCAACGGCGCCAGAAATCCTTCTTGCTACGTCTCGAGCTTGCATTGGTTTTCCTGAAGAGGAAGGGATGATGCAGCACAGTAGCGTAAGTATTTCCCTCAGTTTTTGAGAACCAAGTTATCAATCCAGTAGGAGGTCACGCACAAGTCCCTCGTACCTGCACAACACGATAGCAACTCGCAACCAATGCTTAGGGGTTGTCAATCCCTTCAAGGTCACTTATGAGAGTGAGATCTGATAGAGATAATATTTTTGGTATTTTTGATAGATAGATGCAAAGTAAAAAGTAAAGGCAAAGTAAAAACGAAGCAAGTAAATAAAGTTATATAGATTGATATGATGAGAATAGACCTGGGGGCCATAGGTTTCACTAGTGGCTTCTCTCAAGAGCATAAGTATTCTACAGTGGGTGAACAAATTACATTTGAGCAATTGACAGAATTGAGCATAGTTATGAGTATATCTAGGCAATGATCATGTACATAGGCATCACGTCCGTGACAAGTAGATCGAAACGATTCTGCATCTACTACTATTACTCCACTCATCGACCACTATCCAGCATGCATCTAGAGTATTAAGTTAAAAGCAGAGTAATGCCTTAAGCAAGAGGACATGATGTAGAGGATAAATTCATGCAATATGATAAAAACCCCATCTTGTTATCCTCGATGGCAACAATACAATCGTGCCTTGCAACTCTTTACATCCTTGAGTAAGGACACATAAAGATTAAACCCAAAGCCATGCACTTCTCCCATTGCAAGAACTACCAATCTAGTTGGCCAAACCAAGCGGATAATTGAAGAGACTTGCAAAGATAACTCAATCATACATAAAAGAATTGAGAGAAGAATCAAATATTTTCCATAGATAATCTTGGATCATAAACCCACAATTCATCGATCTCAACAAACACACATAAAAAGAAGATTACATCGAATAGATCTCCACAAGAGAGGGGAGAACATTGTATTGAGATCCAAAAGAGAGAAGAAGCCATCTAGCTACTAGCTATGGACCGAAGGTCTGAAGTAAAGTACTCACACTTCATCGGAGGGCTATGGTGATGATGTAGAAGCCCTCCATGGTGGATGCCCCCTCGTGAGCTCCTAACAGGCCCCAAGATGGGATCTCGTGGATCTGAAGGTTGCGGTGGTGGAATTAGGTTTTGGCTCCGTTACGATCATCTGAGGATACGTGAGGTATGTATAGGAGGAAGAATGCGTCGGTGGAGCTCAAGGGGCCCACGAGGTAGAAGCGCGCCCGGGGGGGGCGCGCCTCCACCTCGTGACCGCCTCGTGGCTTTCTTGACGGAGGTCCAAGTCTCCTGGATCTTATCGATGAGAAAATCACGTTCGAAGGTTTCATTCCGTTTGGACTCCGTTTGACATTCTGTTTCTTGAAATCTTGAAAAAGGCAAAAAACAGCAATTCTGGGCTGGGCCTCCGGTTGATAGGTTAGTCCCAAAGATAATATAAAAGTGGAAAATAAAGCCCATTATAGTCCAAAACAGTAGATAAAGTAGCATGGAGCAATAAAAAATTATAGATACGTTGGAGACGTATCATCGACACGTCCCGATCAGGGGTCCCCGCCGTTCTCTCTCACAAAGCCGGTGAGGTTGCCTTCGTCCCTTGCTCACTGCTGCGACGTGGGCAGTTGACGCCTCTCGCCGCCCTCCTCAAGGTTGAGCAACGTCCCTCAGGTACAACTCCCTTTACAGCCGGCTTGCATCACTGCTCCAGCTGCCCACATCACCCCCTGTGGATATTTCTCTACTTCTTTGCCCCGCACATACCTGATACCTCTACTGGCTTCTATGTATTGTATTTGTGATGAGTTTATGTCTCATCAACTAGTCCTAGTAATCTTATTCTAATCATGCTTCTTCAATTTCTTTGCCACAGGGATGCTCATCTCGATTTTGGTGAAACTACACAAAATGATCCGATGGTCAAAAGGTTGCAAACTTCATTTATTTGGAAGCTCGAACGTTGCCAGCAAATTGAAGCCTGGTTAGGGTTCATGGTTCAAGGGCTAGGGACTACATGGATCGTTTTTTTCTTTAGCCGCCTCTGTTCCAAAATAAGTGTCAACTTTAGTAGTAGTACAACTTTGTACTAAAGTTTGCACAAAGTTGAGACACTTATTTTGGAACGGAGGGAGTACATATTTGCTATGATCTGTCAATCATTGAGATGCAATAGCATGCATGTTAGTCTCCTTTGTATTTGATGAAATATTGCAATGGGCAATCTTGGACACAAGATACATGTAACAGGAGCTGGAAGCTTCATAGCATTGTACAAATTTATCTTGCTGATAAATTACAGTACGTACTAGTACTATACTAGTACTTCCTCCGTTCCTAAATATAAGTCTTTGTAGAGATTTCACCATTAACCACATGCGGATGTATATAGATGCATTTTAAGTGTAGATTCATTCATTTTGTTCCATATGTAGTTCACCTAGTGGAATCTCTACAAAGACTTATCTACTAGTAATAGCTAGCACCCACTACCTGGAATTCTCTATCCTCTCCTTGAGCCACATCATCAAAATTGACGTAGCCGTTAGATGAAGTAAATCAGTCATAATAGCCGTCTGATCTAGACGTTGAGAGGCTCCACACTAAGCCACATGAAAGCATGCGGAAATACCGTGGCACATGCATGTGAGTGGGTTTTAAATCACATCAACATGTCTGCATGCAAGCATGCACCGGTAGCATGCATGTAAGTGAGCTTTTAAGTCCCATTAACATGTCAAGAAGAAAAATATAATCCCATTATGCAGTAGGAGTTGGCTGATCTTTTTTCCTTACGTGGGATGATCTAAATGATGATGGGAGTTTATTTAGTTTGGCTACCACATTTGTCATGCGGTTATAGAATTTTCTTTTTAGTTATATGAAATCGATAATTTTCTTGAGAGAGATATATCACTGTTCATGACAGCGCTGGGATTCATCTAGTAATATTTAGGAACGGAGGGAGTACTATGTAAAGAGTTAGGTGTCACACGGTGATAGTGTGAGGTGGGCCATGTAATCACTGAGCCTGCGTGTTTTCACTGCTCTTGCACTCCTCCGCTGTAAGAATGGAGAAAATTGTAATCAACTAGTACCTCCTTTTGCCGAAAGCGTGGGACATCCAGCAGTCCTACCACCTCAGTAATAAAGACCAATGAGCCGTCAAATCACATAGACCCAGCAGTAAGTTGGACGGACGAAGCAACCATCACTCTTGCGCCAGTGAGAGGTCACGTCCGCGCTGCCCGGGCATGAATGCAGCACCGATTCTTTGGAGCGGCGCTGACCGTTTCGGGCAGGAAGCTCGCGAGGGCGATGGAGGGGCTTTGGGTGGCCAGGCTGGTCAGGAGCGGGCATGGCAGCTGTCCGCATGTCCCTACCGGACACGCCCGGAAACGAGAGGATGCACCGACTCTCGTGGCTAAAATCGTACACTACACACCATATCTCTGTAGGAGTAGGTCGATCTGTCGCACTCTCTAACACACACATGCAGTTAAACACACACATGCACACGCACGCACCTTGGTCCCGTTGCACCTTCTAACATGACTTATTACACCTAGACGGAGGGAGTAGTAAGTATACGAGATACGGTGGCACACTGACTTAAGTCGAATACAAGTGCCCAAAATTTGTGTGCATGTTATAATAAGGATTCACTTAAAATAGTACGTGAGCAAGCAGAGGATCAATTGGACAGTGTTCGAGCGATGGCGAGATGTGTGAGGTAGTAAGATACCTTCTTTGGCGCTTTTAATTTTTCTTATTAATTTGTTTGTTTCACCCTCTGACTGGTGGGACCCAAGGTACTACATGGAGAGAGGTAAGGTGACTAAGGCTGCATTATTTCTGCACCACTGTGGATAGTCTTACCACCAAAGCCACATGACACAATTATGATTGAAATCCTAATGACTCCCACACACACACACACAAAAACACGGCATGCCTGTCACACGAATGCAGGAATGTATAAAGGTTATTTTCCTCTCGTTGAACATAACGGGAGGTTTGTGTAGCTAGTTAGCTTTGTTAGCTCATCAAACTTGAGGTCTCGGGTTCGATAACTACACTTGAGCATAATTTTTGCGGGAGGATTCTTTGGTGGTCAAAAGTAGGGTTTACACGCTTCACTCTCTCTCCCATATATATATACACGCTGGAGCCTCGGCTCTTGTAGTTGCTCTCTTCACACTCTCGCCCTCTCCTCACTGGAGCCTCGGCGCTTGTAGTTGCTCTCTTCACACTCTCTCGCCATCTCCAGATCTAAACAAGACTTCGTTGGCCTCTCTCCCTCACTTGCTGCTCAAAGAGCTGGCGGGATCCGTCCTTGGGAAGGGAAGGAGGCTTAACGCTGTCGCCATTGGCGAGGAGGAATCCACTACAGTGCTGCTGTTCACTTTCCACCCAAGGCGGCGTGGGAGGCCTCCGACCCTTCTTCTTCGCCGCCGTCCGTCGCCCACGAACCACGCCCCAAGAACCTTAAGGTATATTTTACTTACTCCACATGCATTGCTCTAGCTGCATGTATACCATGAATCTAGTACGTGGTTCAAAGAGGAAAGGAGTGGGGGAAAGTAGTTGTTAAAGTTGTATATAGCATGAATCTAGGACGTGGTTTAAAGAGCATGAATCTAGGACGTGGTTCAAAGAGGAAAGGAATGGGGGAAAGTAGTGGGGAAAGTTGTATCGCATAAATCTAGGACATGGTTCAAAGAGGAAAGGAAGGGGCAAAAGTACTAATTCAAAAAGGAAAGGAAGGGACAAGGCTGTAGAGTTTGAGCAGGACTAGATTTGCTGCGCTCACATAGGGAAAGGTGTCTAAAGATAACAAAACTGGGACCAACACAAATATGCTCCTTGGTTGTTTGTTCTTTGTTGTAACAGACTGTGCATGACCACAGTACATCGGTAGATGCACATGGTGCTGGTGCGTCCACTGTCCCGTGCAACTCATTAGTTGTTGTTAATCTATGGCCATGTTTGGTTAAAAACTCCCTAGTCCCTACCTGCTTGGTTCTAGGGACTAAACATGGACTAGAGGTTATTAAATGACATGATAAAAGACCATGTTACCCCTAGTAATGAACTAATAGAAACAAAGTGCGATGCGTGGCAGGGGTAACTGTTGGAAAAAGTCCCAAAAAGACTCCCTCGGGGTCTTCTTTCTTTAGTCCCAAATGCCCACTTTTAGTCCCGAAAAGTCCCTCCTGTTTGGTTTAGATGTGGTGACACGGAGTTTTTAGTCCCTACACCAAAATGTCCTGTAAACAAACACCCTCTAATAATGCCGCTGGAAAATTGATGAATGCCACAGTTAAATGCAAATTACATGTTTAACAAATTTTATTGTTAATATAATCTCGATGTTAATATTAATCAATGCCACCGTTTGAGAAATGCTACTGTCTTGCTTTCTTTCCCATTTAGATAAGGTAGATGCTTCTTTTGTTGGCTTCGTGTCATCCACCGTTATTGACCACTAATTGTTTCCTTTGCACCTCTGTGTAAACAGGGTTATCTACTTCACCTCGTTGCCATTGTGACCTTTTGTTGCCTTTGCACAAAACACTTTTGTTTTAAGAGTGTTTTGTGCAGTTCAACCAAAATATCACACCGACAACGTTGTTTGATTGCTTGATCTTAGTGGAACGCACAAGAGGAGATCTTACTTCCTATCCGTTAAAGGCGGATTTGGTTCAGATCTTCTTCTTGTGAGTTGTTTAATTCGCATCATGAGAGGTCGATTACTAGCCTTCTTTCACATGATTACGTAGTGTGCTTTCATATGTTGTGCTACTTGTACAATAATGTTGCTTGATTTTACTGAGCTGCACAAATGGAGACAAGACTCCAATCTGTATGTGCACCGTAATATCCCATTGAGGTAAGATAAGGATATTTCACAACTACTGACCTGTATTTTGCCACTTTCATCAGAAATTAAGTTTAGTACTATGCTTGTGCTCCCTAATTGACATGCCAAATCTTACATTGAAGGCAAAGCTTGTCTGTTATTGAACCAAGTGATGACGGGGAAGAACAAGCGGAAGAAGAACAAAAATCAACTCCTGGTGCTGTAATGAAGAACTGGAACTGTCATGACACAAGTAATGATATAGTTTTGCATCTTAATTTATTGCTATGGCTGGAACAAGCAATTGTTTTGCCACTGATTTGATGCCATACGTAATTATCTCTACTTGTGCAAACAGGGATCTTCTTTGAAGATACCATATACTTTAGTGGAACTGCACAAGAAGATGTTGGAAACATTAAACTAATCGAGGAGTATATAGTAAGCATGGCCACCCCCATAGATAGCAATAGATGGTTCCCAAGAAGTGCTTCATCTGTATGCTCTACACAATCAGCCTCCTAACAAAGGTTGGTACTCGCCCACTGATTTCATCCATATGATTGAGCTTTGTCATCTCTATTGGTGTTGTGCTACTGTTTAGATACTATCATGAAAAAGTGGTATTGTCCTTGGGAAGTGCTTCATCTGTGCTGTTTTAAATATTTCCTTTCCTTTTTTTCGAGCAAACATGGATGCTAGCATTTAGTAGTACTCTTGTCTTTGCACAACAGGATCATCTTCCTCTCAAGAAGAATATGGAGTACGTGAAGTGACTAGTTCCGATTATGCCAGGATGAAAAAGCACTGTCTATCTTCTCATCAGAAGGAGCAGTTGAAGGATGGTTACATTACTCCCCACAAGACCAAACTAACTTCAGCTCAGAAGGACTGACAAATCTCCATTTTTGCTGTGATGCATGAGTACAATGTTGTTCTAGGATTCTTTCTGGTGAGTTCCATTTTTCTAAAAGTGTGCTCTACATGGACCATATCACAGCCCCAGTTCAGGCCTTGCTTGTCTTTGCATTAGCTTCCATGCATCATGTTTAAATTTCTCTTAAATATGAAATGGGGATGACAGAACCCCCAGCACTCCCCCTTTAAACCAATTAGGGTTTACTAAAACCTTTTTCAATGAACCTGAAATGCCCTTCTAAAATGTTCATCATCTTTGCCTTGGTCTAGAACCTCTGACAAAAATGGTGCACAATTTTCTAGGACACATAAGGTCACTGAATTTGCAATTGGGCATTTAAATGCTATATATTATTTTAAGTGCTTAGTTAATTCTGAACTTAAGTGAGGGCTGTTAGGAATAATCCAAACAGAGCCCACAATTATCTTCAGGATTTTTGAAAATGTTCTGGTATTTTTAGTAAAGCCCTAAAGACTATAGAATAATAGAAAAACAGAAACTAAAAATAGGAAAACCAGAGAGAGAGAGAGAGAGAGAGCCTACCTGGGCCACTTACCTGGCGCCCCACCACGGCCCAGCAGAGGCCCAGCCCACTGGCCTCTGCCAGTCATCACCGACCTCTCGCCAGGAGGACAAAGCGCGTGGCCGCCCATGCACACACATGCTCCGCCACCTCCACCTTGCGGCCGAGCTTACGGGCGCCTGACACCGACACGCACCCCTCTGGAACTCTCTCACTCTCTCCCGACCTCTTCCCCTCCTCTGCTTTCTCCCCCTCTCTGCCCGAGCGGAGCTCGCCGCCGCCGTACGCCGTAGACGCAGCCTCCGTGCTCCCCTCGCCTCCCAGATGTGTCCACGAGCATCGTCACGCCTCCCTCGTCCTCCACGTCCAGCCACGCCTCGCTGGAGGCCCTGCATCGACGCCATCTTCATCTTCTTCGTCGCTGGCCGCCGGAGATCCCTCTCGCCGCCCCGCTCGCTCCGGTGCTTCCCTGAGCACGCCAAGGCCAGCTCTGCACTCACCGTGAGCTCCTCTACCGATCCCCCTACTCCCATGTCCATTAGCTCATCGTAGCCCTCGTTTCCGTGGAGACCGAGACCTCACCAGCGCCGGACTTGTCGCCGTCGTCGTTTTGGTTCACCTCCGTCCAAACCGAGCACGTCACTGCACTCAGTGCACTCCCAGGAGCCCGTAGCGCCCACCAGCCCCTTTTCCCATGCACCGTAGCGTCGAACCCGTTGTTGCCCAAACTCCGGCCACCGCCTTGGAGCTCGCCGTCGTCAGCTCCGGCCACCATAGGCCCGGCCTCGACCACCACTCGACGCGCGCCTGCAAGGGCTCTCCAACGAGCCCAAGAACGGCCTCGTCCGTGCCCTGTGGGCGTTTTCCGAGCCGCGCCACCGTCTCGGGCCTCGCCGGCGTCGAGTCGCCGATGGGTTTGACCCCACTGACCATTGACCGGGTGGGCCCAGTTTGACCCCCTGGGTCACTAACGCGTGGGCCCTAGGCCACTAACTAAACTAGGTTAGTATTAGTTTAACACAAACTAATATTTGTTAGTTAAACTAACTACTGACACGCAGGGCCCACAGGTCAGTTTGACCTGGACCAGCCCCGTTGACCGCTGACATCACCCTGATGCAGTGCTGACGCATTAATTCAATTACTGGAATTATTCTTATATAGGAAATTCCAGAAAATAGTACAAACTTCTAAAATTCATAGAAAATCAACTGTAACTCCAAATGAAACAAATTATATATGAAAAATGATCAGAAAAATCCAATCTATCCATCTGTACTAGTATCATGCATGTTAGAACACTTTCACCTTGCTGTTTAGATGAAACAAGTTAATGCACTAATATAACCTCTTAAAATGGGTTTGCAATTGAATCTTTGGTTCAAATGGACTCATCTCAATCTGTTCTAGCTTGCATTAGCCCCAAACACATTCATATTGCCATGTCATAGCATGCATCATATTGTGCATTGCATTGATCGTGTTTCTTCTCTGTTTGCCGGTATTGTTCCCCCTCGATAGACGTTGTACCGACGTTGTGATCGTTCTGAAGGAAATATGCCCTAGAGGCAATAATAAAGTTATTATTTATTTCCTTATTTCATGATAAATGTTTATCATTCATGCTAGAATTGTATTAACCGGAAACATGATACATGTGTGAATGCATAGACAAAACAACATGTCACTAGTATGCCTCTACTAGACTAGCTTGTTAATCAAAGATGGTTGTGTTTCCTGACCATGAACAAGGGGTTGTTATTTGATTAACAAGGTCACATCATTAGTAGAATGATCTGATTGACATGACCCATTCCCTTAGCTTAGCACACGATCGTTTAGTATGTTGCTCTTGCTTTTATCCATGACATATACATGTTCCCGTAACTATGAGATTATGCAACTCCTGTTTACGGAGGAACACTTTGGGTGCTACCAAACGTCACAACGTAATCGGGTGATTATAAAGGAGTACTACAGTGTCTCCAAAGGCGATGTTGGGTTGGCGTATTTGAGATTAGGTTTTGTCACTCCGATTGTGGGAGAGGTATCTCTGGGCCCTCTCGGTAATACACATCACTGAAGCCTTGCAAGCACTACAACTAATGAGTTAGTTGTGAGATGATGTATTACGGAGCGAGTAAAGAGACTTGCGTAACGAGATTGAACTAGGTATTGGATACCGACGATCGAATCTCGGGCAAGTAACATACCGATGACAAAGGAACAACGTATGTTGTTATGCGGTCTGACCGATAAAGATCTTCGTAGAATATGTAGGAACCAATATGGGCATCCAGGTCCGCTGTTGGTTATTGACCGTGAATAGTTCTAGGTCATGTCTACATTGTTCTCGAACCGTAGGGTCCGCACGCTTAAAGTTTCGATGGCGATGTTATTATGAGTTTATGTATTTTGATGTATCGAAGAAGTTGAGTCCGGATGTGATCACGGACATGACGAGGAGTCTCGAAATGGTCGAGACATAAAGATTGATATATTGGAAGCCTATGTTTGGAGTTGGAATGGTTCGGGCGGCAACGGAATTCTGGGAGTACCGGAGGTTCGGAACCCCGAGGGTAAATGGGCCTCGGTGGGCCTCGAGGGAGAAGAGGAGGGGCGGCCAGGAGGTGGCCGCGCCTCTCCCCCAGTCCGAATAGGACAAGGAGGCGGCGCCCTCTCCTCTTCCCTCCCCAATCCTATTCCAACTAGGAAGGGGGAGTCCTACTCGGTGGGAGTAGGACTCCTCCCAGCGCACCTAGCTAGGCCGGCCGGCCTCCCCCTCCCTCCTTTATATCACGGGGCAGGGGCACCCTTGAACACACAAGTTTGATCTTTAGATCGTTCCTTAGCCGTGTCGGTGCCCCCTCCACCATATTCCACCTCGGTTATACCGTCGCGAAGCTTAAGCGAAGCCTGCGCCGTGAAACATCAAGATCGTCCTGCGCCGTCGTCTTGTGAAACTCTCCTCGACACTCGGCTGGATCGGATCGAGGGACGTCATCGAGCTGTCGTGTGTCAAGAACTGGGGCGCGCCGAGTAACGGCGCCGGGATCGGTCGGATCGCGAGGAGAACGTCGACTACTTCCTCTACGTTGTGATCGCTTCGCCGGGTCTCGAGGGTGCGTAGACAACACTCTCCCCTCTCGTTGCTATACATCACCATGATCTTGCGTGTGCGTGGGAAATTTTTGAAATTACTCGTTCCCCAACAATGGCATCCGAGCCTAGGTTTTTCTATGGTTTGATGTTTTGCACGAGTAGAACACAAGTGAGTTGTGGGCGTACGAGTCATACTACCTACCAGCATGTCATACTTTGGTTCAGCGGTATTGTGAGATGAAGCGGCCCGCACCGACATTACGCGTGCGCTTACGCGAGACTGGTTTCACCGCTCTGAGCACTCGTTGCTTAAAGGTGACTGGTGGGTGCTGTCTCTCTCACTTTAGTTGAACCGAGTGTGGCTCGCCCGGTCCTTGAGAAGGTTAAAACGGAGTCTATTTGACGAATATCGTTGTGGTTTTGATGCGTAGGTGAGACTGGTTCTTGCTTAAGCCCGTAGCAGCCACGTAAAATTTGCAACAACAAAGTAGAGGACGTCTAACTTGTTTTTGCAGGGCATGTTGTGATGTGATATGGTCAAGGCGTGATGCTATATTTTATTGTATGAGATGATCATGTTTTGTAACCGAAGTTATCGGCAATGGCGAGGAGCCATATGGTTGTCGCTTTATTGTATGCAATGCAATCGCCTCGTAATGCTTTACTTTATCACTAAGCGGTAGCGATAGTCGTAGAAGCATAAGTTTGGCGAGGCGACAACGATGCTACGATGAAGATCAAGGTGTCGCGCCGGTGGCGATGGTGATCATGGTGGTCTTTGCAAGATGGAGATCATGAAGCACAAGATGATGATGACCATATCATATCACTTATATTGATTTGCATGTGATGTTTATCCTTTTATGCATCTTATCTTGCTTTGATTGACGGTAGCATTATAAGATAATCTCTCACTAAATTATCAAGAAGTGTTCTCCCCGAGTATGCACCGTTGCCAAAGTTCGTCGTGCCCAGACACCACGTGATGATCGGGTGTGATAAGCTCTACGTCCATCTACAACGGGTGCAAGCCAGTTTTGCACACGCAGAATACTCGGGTTATACTTGACGAGCCTAGCATATCTGAGATATGGCCTCGGAACACGGAGACCGAAAGGTCGGCGTGAGTCATATAGTAGATATGATCAACATAAGATGTTCACCATTGAAACTACTCCATTTCACGTGATGATCGGTTATGGTTTAGTTGATTTGGATCACGTGATCACTTGGATGACTGGAGAGATGTCTTTCTAAGTGGGAGTTCTTAAGTAATATGATTAATTGAACTTAAATTTATCTTGAACTTAGTACCTGATAGTATCTTGCTTGTTTATGTTTGATTGTAGATAGATGGCTCGTGCTATTGTTCCGTTGAATTTTAATGCGTTCCTTGAGAAAGCAAAGTTGAAAGATGATGGTAGCAATTACGGGATCGGGTCCGTAACGAGATTATCCTCATTGCTGCCTGAAGAGTTACGTCTGGATGCACCGCTAGGTGCAGACTCTTGCTAATGCAACTGCAGATGTTATGAGCGTCTGGCGAGCAAAGCCGATGACTACTCTATAGTTCGAGTGTGCCATGCTTTACGGCTTAGAACCGGGACTTCAACGGCGTTTTGAGCGTCATGGAGCATATGAGATGTTCCAGAGTTGAAGTTAATATTCAACAGAATGCCCGGATTGAGAGATATGAAGTCTCCAATAAGTTCTATAGCTGCAAGATGGAGGAGAATAGTTACATTAGTGAGCATATACTCGTAATGTCCGGGTACTACAATCACTTGACACAATTGGGAGTTAATCTTCCGGATGATTGTGTCATTGATGAATTCTTCAATCACGCCACCAAGCTACAAAGGCTTCGTGATGAACTATAATATGCAAGGGTTAGTAAAAACTATACCGAGCTCTTCGCAATGCTAAAGGCTGCGGAGGTAGAAATCAGAAGGAGCATCAAGTGTTGATGGTCAATAAGACCACTAGTTTCAAGAAGAAAGGCAAAGGGAAGAAGAAGGAACTTCAAGAAGAACAGCAAGCAAGTTGTTTGCTCGGAGAAGAAACCCAAGTCGGCCCCAAACCTGAAATCGAGTGCTTCTCTTGCAAGCGGACTCGTCCTTTGGAAGCGGAACTGCCCCAAGTATTTGGCGGATAAGAAGGATGGCAAGGTGAACAAAGGTATATGTGATATACATGTTATTGATGTGTACCTTACTAGAGCTCGTAGTAGCACTGGTATTTGATCTGGTTACATTGCTAATATTTGCAACTCGAAGCAGGGACTACTGATTGCGAACTCGGCAAAGGGCGAGGTGACGATCTTGCGTGGGAAATGGTTCCAAAGTCGATGTGATCGCGGTCGACACGCTACCTCTACATCTACCTTCGGGATTAGTTTTAGACCTAAATAATTGTTATTTGGTGCTGCGTTGAGCATGAACATTATATCTGGATCTTGTTTGATGCGAGACGGTTATTCATTTAAATCGAGAGAATAATGGTTGTTCTATTTATATGAGTAATATCTTTTATGGTCATGCACCCTTGAGGAATGGTCTATTTTGATGAATCTCGATAGTAGTGATACACATATTCATAATGTTGAAACCAAAAGATGCAGAGTTGATAATGATAGTGCAACTTATTTGTGGCCTTCGCCGTTTAGGTCATATCGATGTAAAATGCATGAAGAAACTCCATCTTGATGGACTTTTGGAGTCACTTGATTATGAATCACTTGGCACTTATGAACCGTGCCTCATGGGCAAGATGACTAGAACACCGTTCTCGGTACTATGGAGAGAGCAACAGATTTGTTGGAAATCATACATCTGAGATGTATGTGGTCCAATGAATGTTGAGGCTCGTGGCGGATATCGTTATTTTCTCACCTTCACAGATGACTTAAGCGAGATATGGGTATATCTAACATAAGTCTAAACGTTTGAAAAGTTCAAAGAATTTGAGTGAAGTTGAAAATCATCGTAACAAGAAAATTAAGTTTCTACGATCGATCGTGGAGGTGAATATTTGAGTCACGAGTTTGGTCTACATTTGAAACAATGCGGAATAGTTTAGCAACTCACGCCACCGGAACACCACAGCGTAATGGTGTGTCGAGCGTCGTGTCGTACTTTACTAGATATGGTGCGATCTATGATGTCTCTTCTGATTTACCGCTATCATTTTGGGGTTATGCTCTAGAGGCGGCCGCATTCACACTAAATAGAACACCGTCAAAATCCGTTGAGGCGACACCTTATGAACTATGGTTTGGCAAGAAACCAAAGTTGTCGTTTCTTAAAGTTTGGGGATCGATGCTTATGTGAAAAAGCTTCAACCTGATAAGCTCGAACCCAAATCGAAAATGTGTCTTCATAGGATACCCAAAGGAGACAGTTGGGTACACCTTCTATCACAGATCCGAAGGCAAGACATTCGTTGCTAAGAATGGATCCTTTCTAGAGAAGGAGTTTCTCTCGAAAGAAGTGAGTGGGAGGAAAGTGGAACTTGATGAGGTAATAGTACCTTCTCCCTTACTTGAAAGTAGTTAAATCATGAACGGTTTTGAGACACCTACACCAAGTAGTGAGGAAGTTGATGATGTTGACCATGAAACTTCAGATCAAGTTACTGCAGAACCTCGTAGATCAACGAGTAAGATCCGCACTGAGTGGTGCGGTAATCCTGTTCGGAAATCATGCTACTAGATCATGATGAACCTCGAACTATGAAGAAGCGATGGTGAGCCCAGATTCGCAAAATGGCTTGAGGCCATGAAATCTGAGATGGGATCCATGTATGAAAACAAAGTATGGACTTTGGTTGACTTGCCCGAGGGTCGGCAAGCAATAGAAAACAAGTGGATCTTCAAGAAGAAGACTAACGCCGACGGTAATATTCTCGTCTATAAAGCTCGACTTATCGCAAAGGTTTTCGACAAGTTCAAGGGATTGACTACGATGAGACCTTCTCACCCGTGGCGATGCTTAAGTCCGTCCGAATCATGTTAGCAATTGCCGCATTTTATGATTATGAAATTTGGCAAATGGATGTAAAGACGCATTCTGAATGGATTTACGGAAGAAGAGTTGTATATGATGCAACGGAAGGTTTTATCGATCCAAAGGAGCTAACAAAGTGTGCAAGCTCCAGCGATCCATCTATGGACTAGTGCAAGCATCTCGAGTTGGAATAAGCGCTTTGATAGTGTGATCAAAGCATTTGGGTTTGTACAGACTTTTGGAGAAGCTTTGTATTTACAAGAAAGTGAGTGGGAGCTCTGTAGCATTTACGATATTATATGTAGATGACATATTGCTGATCGGAAATGATATAGAATTCTGGATAGCATAAAGGGATACTTGAATAAGAGTTTTTCAATGAAAGACCTCGGTGAAGATGCTTACATATTGGGCATTAAGATCTATAGAGATAGATCAAGGCGCCTAATTGGACTTTCACAAAGCACATACCTTGACAAAATTTTGAAGAAGTTCAAAATGGATCAAGCAAAGAAAGGGTTCTTGCACGTGTTACAAGGTGTGAAGTTGAGTAAGACTCAATGCCCGACCACTGCAGAAGATAGAGAGAAATGAAAGATGTTCCTATGCTTCAGCCATAGGCTCTATCATGTATGCAATGTTGTGTACCAGACTGATGTGTGCCTTGCTATAAGCCTAGCGGGGAGGTACCAAAGTAATCCAGAGTGGATCCTTTGGACAGCGGTCAAGAACATCTGAAATACGAAAAGGACTAAGGATATGTTTCTCGATATGGAGGTGACAAAGAGCTCATCGTGGCAGTTACGTTGATGCAAGCTTTGACACGATCCGGACGATTCTAAATCGCAGACGGATCGTATTTACACTAAGCGGAGGAGCTGTCGGTTGGTGCAGTTCTAAACAAAGCGTCGTGGCGGGATCTACATGTGAAGCGGAATACATAGCAGCTTCGAAGCAGCTAATGAAGGAGTGCGGATGAAGGAGTTCATATCCGATCTAGGTGTCATACCTAGTGCATCGGGTCCAATGAAAATCTTCGTGACAATCTTTGGAGCAATTGCCTTAGCGAAGGAATCCAGATTTCACAAGAGGACCAAGCACATCAAGAGACGCTTCAATTCCATCCGGGACTTAGTCGGTGGGAGACATAGAGATTTGCAAGATACACACGGATCTGAATGTTGCGGACCCGTTGACTAAGCCTCTTCCACGAGCAAAACATGATCAGCACCAAGACTCCATGGGTGTTAGAATCATTACTATGTAATCTAGATTATTGACTCTAGTGCAAGTGGGAGATCAAGGAAATATGCCCTAGAGGCAATAATAAAGTTATTATTTATTTCCTTATTTCATGATAAATGTTTATCATTCATGCTAGAATTGTATTAACCGGAAACATGATACATGTGTGAATGCATAGACAAAACAACATGTCACTAGTATGCCTCTACTAGACTAGCTTGTTAATCAAAGATGGTTGTGTTTCCGACCATGAACAAGGGGTTGTTATTTGATTAACAAGGTCACATCATTAGTAGAATGATCGATTGACATGACCCATTCCTTAGCTTAGCACACGATCGTTTAGTATGTTGCTCTGCTTTTATCCATGACATATACATGTTCCCGTAACTATGAGATTATGCAACTCCGTTTACGGAGGAACACTTTGGGTGCTACCAAACGTCACAACGAATCGGGTGATTATAAAGGAGTACTACAGGTGTCTCCAAAGGCGATGTTGGGTTGGCGTATTTGAGATTAGGTTTTGTCACTCCGATTGTCGGAGAGGTATCTCTGGGCCCTCTCGGTAATACACATCATCAAGCCTTGCAAGCACTACAACTAATGAGTTAGTTGTGAGATGATGTATTACGAACGAGTAAAGAGACTTGCGGTAGCGAGATTGAACTAGGTATTGGATACCGACGATCGAATCTCGGGCAAGTAACATACCGATGACAAAGGAACAACGTATGTTGTTATGCGGTCGACCGATAAAGATCTTCGTAGAATATGTAGGAACCAATATGGGCATCCAGGTCCGCTGTTGGTTATTGACCGTGAATAGTTCTAGGTCATGTCTACATTGTTCTCGAACCGTAGGGTCCGCACGCTTAAAGTTTCGATGGCGCTTATTATGAGTTTATGTATTTTGATGTACCGAAGAAGTTCGAGTCCGGATGTGATCACGGACATGACGAGGAGTCTCGAAGTGGTCGAGACATAAAGATTGATATATTGGAAGCCTATGTTTGGAGTTCGAATGGTTCCGGTGAAAACGGAATTTACCGAGTACAGGAGGTTACGGAACCCCGGGGTAAATGGGCCTCGGTGGGCCTCGAGGGAGAAGAGGAGGGGCGGCCAGAGGTGGCACGCCCTCTCCCCCAGTCCGAATAGGACAAGGAGGGGGCGGCTCTCTCTCTTTCCCTCCCCCAATCCTATTCCAACTAGGAAGGGGGAGTCCTACTCCGTGGGAGTAGGACTCCTCGGCGCACCCTAGCTAGGCCGGCCGGCCCCCCTCCCTCCTTTATATACGGGGCAGGGGCACCCTTGAACACACAAGTTTGATCTTTAGATCGTTCCTTAGCCGTGTCGGTGCCCCCTCCACCATATTCCACCTCGGTTATACTGTCATGAAGCTTAGGCGAAGCCTGCGCCGTGAAACATCAAGATCGTCACCACGCCGTCGTCTTGTGAAACTCTCCTTGACACTCGGCTGGATCGAGTCTGAGGGACGCCATCGAGCTGTACGTGTGTCAAGAACTCGGGCGCCGGAGTATGCGGCGCCGGATCGGTCGGATCGCGAGGAGAACGTCGACTACTTCCTCTACGTTGTGATCGCTTCCGCCGGGTCTCGAGGCGTACGAGACAACACTCTCCCCTCTCGTTGCTATACATCACCATGATCTTGCGTGTGCGTAGGAAAATTTTTGAAATTACTACGTTCCCCAACACGTTCACACTGATGAAGACTCAACGCTATCTTCAGAAGTGCCAGGCAAGCAAAACCCCCTTGTTCATTCCGATACAATCCCACTCTCTCGCTCCTGCTCTCTTTTACTGCATTAGGACAACAACGATTCATCTATTACTTGCTGTGGTAGTTGAACCCCTTATCCTCTACATGACCTGTCATTGCCACAGTAAATAGATGAAACCCACTAGTATGAGTAGGAGTTGTTCGAGCTCTGTTGTGCCTACTCATTCATGTTTGTTTGTCATGCCTGCTACTGCTTAGAGTTGAGTTAGGTCTGATTCATCGGGGATGAATCAGAGGTGTGTGAACATGTCCTACTGTATGTGAGCTAAGTGTGTGAACACGATTTGGTAAAGGTAGCGGTGAGAGGCCATGGAGGAGTACATGGTGGGTTGTCTCATTGAAGCCGTCCTCGAGGCCCGAGTTACGTGTTTGTGATCCATGATTCAGCTACTACCATGCATTGGGCCTGAAATATGACCCTTTCGACTTCTTAATCACCCTTGTCCTCTGTCCGGGAGTTGCAAGTAGTTTCGTGTTTGTAGTATCTTTGGCGGCCATGCACAACGGGCCGAGGAGGGTGGGCTGTGATCACGGTAAACACGTGGCACGTGTACCGGGCGCCCGTTTGGTGTCTCGGGAACCCTGCACACATCGTTCGGGGCCGTATGTGGAAATTTTGGCCGGACTCCCTGCGGATGGAACCTGAATAGACGATAAACCTGGACTAGAGACTTGAGTGTTTAGGTAGGTCGTGGTCTACACCCACATCGGCTTTCCCTTGAAGTCTGCCAAGCACATGTCGTGTGCAGACGCTAAGTGGTGGAAACATGTATGAAGAAGTACACCCCTGCAGGGTTAACATCATCTATTAGAATAGCCGTGTCCGCGGTAAAGGACTTCTGGGTTGCCTATAACAGTTCAAAGACAAGTGAAAGCGGATACTCTAAAATACGCAAGATAAGCGTGAGTGCTATGGATGGAGTTCTCGTAGGGAGACGGAAGCGGATCCATCGTGGTGTATTGATATGGTGAATATGTGGACTCAGTGGGGCACCTCAAAAGAGTTCCTTGAAGTCGTAGTTAGGATAGCCACCGAGTCAAAGCTGGCTTGCTGCAGTTAAACCCCACCATCCCTTTGTTGATAATGATGCATATGTAGCTAGTTCTGATGTAAGTCTTGCTGGGTACATTTGTACTCACGTTTGCCTATTTTATGTTTTGCAGAGAGACTTCGGTCTTGCTAGTAGTTCCGCTTGAACTTCGACGTTTAGCTTGTTACCTCAGCTATGATCTTGTGCCCTCGGCAGGATCTGGTAGATAGTCAGGCTTCTCAGCCTTTTTCATTTGTAGTTATCTCGTACTCAGACAAAGTTAAGCTTCCGCATGTGCTTTGACTTGTATGCTCTGTATGTTGGGTCGTGAGACCCATGTTTGCAATATCTCGCTCCTCGGAGCCTATTGAATAAAATACTTGAGTTGTAGAGTCATGTTGTGATGCCATGTTGTATTTGCACATATCGAGCATATTGTGTGTATGTTCTTGAAATGCTTGGTATGTGTGGGATCGACTATCTAGTTGTTTATCCTTAGTAGCCTCTCTTACCGAAATGTCTCCTAGTGCTTCCTTCGAGCCATGGTAGCTTGCTACTGCTCCGAACACTTAGGCTAGCCGGCATGTGTCCTTCGTTCTGTGGTTCCGCATCCCTTCGAAATGTCACGCGATGAATACCGAGTCTGTTAGCCGCTACAGCCCGGTTCACGAGTCTGCTAGCCCAGTGCTATAGCCTGGATTCACTCGTGATGACCGACACGTTTGATCTTTGGGTCATGGATGCTGTCCTCAGTAGGTTTGTGCCACTTTGGGTTTACGACTAGCCATGTCGGCCGGGCTCCTTATCATATGGATGCTAGTGACACTATCATATACGTGTGCCAAAAGGCTCAAACGGTCCCGGGCAAAGGTAAGGCGACACTGTGGGAATACCGTGCGTGAGGCCGCAAAGTGATATGAGCTGTTACATGCTAGATCGATGTAGCATTGAGTCGGGGCCCTGACAGCTTTGGTATCAGAGCCTGACTGCCTGTAGGCTTACCAAGCCAAACTGGTCGAAGTTGAGTCTAGAAATTCTTTAGTTATATAAGGGAATTGATTGTGGGACGGAACATAAGGCTCTTTTTACTCCTTATACCTTATGCCCTTCTGATCTGAGTCATCTTATCTTTCCTACGGGATTAAGGAACTAGGCTTTCTCTTCTTTCTATCAAGATCACGCGTTACTAATCCATAGACTTATAAGATTGGTGGATTCAAGCCTCAGTTCAGTTCCTACTATCTCCATGTATTGATAGTTGATTTCAAAACCTTGATATTGTGCTTCTGAGTGGCTATGCCACCATTTTTGTAGCATGTCTCCAATCTTTTCGAGCATTTACAGCCGTTATGCTGTCCGAGTCATCCCAGGTTTCTAAATAGTCTGAAGCATTTGCAAAACCCCTTCCTCCCGTTCCAATGTCTCTTTGGGCCAGATTAACCACACTAATCGGTGAGTTGAGGTACTATGTTGCCTTAACATACATGTCGGAGTTATTATTATGACCCTAGGTGTCTAGAGTATCACCTAGTAACCTATCCACGTTTTGTGTCCCATTGTGATGATTCTGGCCTTTATTCTCGAAAGCATCCTGTGATGCCACTTAGTAGTAGGTATTATATTCCTGGGTTTTGAAGCCCAAGATTCACCCTACTTCATGTTGTTAGTAATTGCTAGTTCCCTTAAGATATTAGTAACCTTTGCGATAGTCCTCGAGGTCCGTGGTATATCGTTCTTCCAAATACCAAGAACCATTCTTGGCAGGAGTTCTTCTAAACCAAAAGATCACAACCAGAGTGCTCTTGATGAGTTCTCCATTCTACATGGTGAATCTGCCAGTTCTACCTTCTGCATGGGTTATCCGGAAGAAATGTTGAGCTTGCTCGACATACTAATCTATGCATCCACAACTCAGAAAGATATAGGTTCCTTTGAGTTGTCCCTCTTTAGTCGTATTCTGACCTTCATCTATCAATTGATAGTCAAGAGTAATTGTGCATTCGTGTTATCGATGCTTATTATTCTTATGGTCTGTCAAGCCATTCTATTCCAGAATGACTAGGAGAAACAAACTCCAGTACCTTGTCCATTTCTAGGATTGGGTCAAAGCAGTTGTATTCCGCAGATCAAATGCCAATCTAGCTTCTAATCTGTTCCACCCTGGAGTATTGCCATCTTATGTCAAGAATGTCATGGGAATTGTACAACCTCTTATGAATTCTTGATACAGTGATACTCTCACCATCATTTTTCATTCCTCGGTCCCTGTGTTGTTGCAACCAGAATACCGACAAATGGAATGTGATGTGTGAAATCAATACTCCTAGCAACCTCGTTGCTTGGTAGTAAATGGACAATACTCTCATTCTTAGCATGTTGGTTATCAAATCATCATCCTAAGATTGATCGTGCTACCTAGTCCTTATTTCTGGTGCACTCCTCGATCAATAAGTTAGGATTGTGTCAATCCCTCACTCTTTGATCATATCATCTTGCCCTGAAAAGCAAGATTGTTCTCGAACTTAGTAACATACCGGTGATTTGTGATTTTCTGAATGTCTTCTCGGAAGTATCACCAGGTCATCACTTGACCGCTACGTTGAGTTCGTGATCAAGTTGGTTTCCAATAAACCACTTTTCTCCAAGAATCCGTGTTAGATACCCCTGAGCTAGTTGGTTAAGCCAAACAACAACTTGGAGAGTTGGAAGATAAAAGCTTTCCTGGCTTAGCTCATTTTAAGGGATACTTTTTGTGTGTGTGTTGAAGAAAGATGACATCTTCATCGATTGATCCTTGTGACCAATTGTTGGAACTATGGTCTTATCCAGTCTTTGATTTGAGTATGGGTTATCCTCAAATCAAATCAGAACCAACGATGTTCGTAATGTTGTCTTACTCATGGATTTTCCTCGAGCATACACCATTATATCTTTTGGGTCTGACCAATACTACCACCTTGTTCACATAGTTATGGAATTCCATCTCCATGGGAGTCTGGATGAATTGTTGTTGAGCCCATCAACAACATCCTTGTCTCCTCCATAATTTTTTTGAACATTAAGCTAGTGTTGGAAACTTTTGAAAGCATTTGTTCATGCTAGCTCATGAAGCATATGTTCGGATGTAAGAAGTGACTTCCTCTAGTTCATGTGCATTTGATGCAAGTTGCCGCCGTGGATTCGAGAAAGTCAATGTTGTTTCCTTTGGAATCATCCCAAATCAGTCATGCACATGTGGGAAGTACTCTGTGGTTTGGAGACTTGCAACCTTCACCCTATATGTGTCCCTAGAACACCAAGCCACTGATTGATTTGTTCAAGGAGAAGAAGTTCCTTCTAAAGAATCATGACTTATGTTAGGACTTCGCTATCCTCGTTGGTGGTTTCCCTGCTGAACTCGGTAGTGTTTTTTTGTAAGACTACTACGTGGTCATGCTTGTCTGAGACAACGTGTTCACATGTGTGTAGCAGAACTAGCTCATGTTTTGGAGCTTGTTATCGTAGTTCACTCCCTGAGAATCTCGCAACGTCATCTCGTCGATTTGTGTTGCAACCTTTCTTTTCGGACATGCCGAGTCTGAAGTATCCTACCACCAATCAGATCCGAATCTCAGGCAGATATGATGGTTGGAACATTCCCAACAGTTGCCTTTTGTTCCTACCTTGCACCGCCATTGTGCCAATTCCCATGGGCCGCCTTCTCAGTAATTGATGTTTAGGATCATCTTCAAAAGTGGTCCTACCATGGGTTCCATCCATTTCCGATGATAAGCAAAATCATCCATTGCATTGTCTTCAACAATGTAGTCCACATCATCCATTCTAATCTGGTTATGCCATTCTACCGAACCCCTCTAAACAATCGCTCAAAAATTTCCTTAGGCTGGTATAAAGAGTTTCAATGATCTCTAAATCAAAGGTAATTCTTTTTGCCACTTAAGAGGATATTTATACGAGTCACCTTCCCTAAGGTGTCTCGTTATGGTATCATGGCAACTCAACTCCTCGCTACGTGGACAACCGTTCACCACCTTCTTAAGTGTGGAATTGTGTCTATGTAGTGAATCTTCGTCATCTGTTACACTCCATCCCTCTAGATGTATGTTTCATGTCTCAGCTCGAGAGATGTTGTTATGTCTCATTCTGTGAGTTAATCCTGAGTTGTTCGATCCTCGAGAAGATTGATCCTTCTAGAGTCTCCTTCTCCTCTCATTGTCATGATAGCTGGAGTTCTCAGAGCAAGACGTCGAGACAAAGATGGTGATCGAATCAACGTTCTTGTGAGATGCAACCTGGATCGTGAAGATTGCGTTAGTTGCGTTCCCCTTCATCTTACCCTACGCTTGAATCTCGGGACGAGATTCTTGTTTAGTGGGGGTGAGTTGTCACAGCCCCAGTTCAGGCCTTGCTTGTCTTTGAATTAGCTTCCATGCATCATGTTTAAATTTCTCCTAAATATGAAATGGGGATGACAGAACCCCCAACACCCCCCCTTTAAACCAATTAGGGTTTACTACTGAAATGCCCTTCTGAAATGTTCATCATCTTTGCCTTGGTCTAGAACCTCTGACAAAAATGGTGCACAATTTTCTAGGACACATAAGGTCACTGAATTAAATCATATGCTATTTGCAATTGGGCATTTAAATGCTATATATTATTCTAAGTGCTTAGTTAATTCTGAACTTAAGTGAGGGCTGTTAGGAATAATCCAAACAGAGCCCACAATTATCTTCAGGATTTTTGAAAACGTTCTGGTATTTTTAGTAAAGCCCTAAAGACTATAGAATAATAGAAAAACAGAAACTAAAAATAAGAAAACCAGAGAGAGAGAGAGCCTACCTGGGCCACTTACCTGGCTCCCCACCACGGCCCAGCAGAGGCCCAGCCCACTGGCCTCTGCCAGTCATCACCGACCTCTCGCCAGGAGGACAGCGCGCGCGTGGCCACCGCGCGCGAGTACATGCTCCGCCACCTCCTGCTTGCCGCTAAGCTTCTGGACGCCCTGGACACCGACACACACCCCTCTGGAACTCTCTCACTCTCTCCCGACCTCTTCCCCCTCCTCTGCTTTCTCTCCCTCTCTGCCCGAGCGGAGCTCGCCGCCGCCGTACGCCATAGACGCAGCCTCCATGCTCCCCTCGCCTCCCCGACATGTCCACGAGCATCGTCACGCCACCCTCGTCCTTTACGTCCAGCCACACCTCGCTGGAGGCCCTGCATCGACGCCATCTTCATCTTCTTCGTCGCTGGCCGCCGAAGATCCCTCTCGCCGCCCTGCTCGCTCCGGTGCTTCCCCGAGCACGCCAAGGCCACCTCTGCACTCGCCGTGAGCTCCTCTACCGACCCCCCTACTCCCATGTCCATTAGCTCATCGTAGCCCTCATTTCCATGGAGACCGAGACCTCACCGGCGCCGGACTTGTCGCCGTCGTCGTTTTGGTTCGCCTCCGTCCAAACTGAGCACGTCACTTCACTCAGTGCACTCCCAGGAGCCCGTAGCGCCCACCAGCCCCTTCTGCCATGCACCGTAGTGCCGAACCCGTCGTTGCCCAAACTCCGGCCGCCGCCTTGGAGCTCGCCGTCGTTGGCTCCGACCACCATAGGCCCGACCTCGACCACCACTCGACGCGCGCCTGCAAGGGCTCTCCAACGAGCCCAAGAATGGCCTCGTCCGTGCCCTATGGACGTTTTCCGAGCCGCGCCACCGTCTCGGGCCTCGCCGGCGTCGAGTCACCGGTGGGTTTGACCCCGCTGACCATTGACCAGGTGGGCCCAGTTTGACCCCTGGGTCACTGACGCGTGGGCCCTAGGCCACTAACTAAACTAGGTTAGTATTAGTTTAACGCTAACTAATATTTGTTAGTTAAACTAACTACTGACACGCAGGGCCCACAGGTCAGTTTGACCTGGACCAGCCCTGTTGACCGCTGACGTCACCCTGATGCAGTGCTGACGCATTAATTCAATTACTGGAATTATTCTTATATAGGAAATTCCAGAAAATAGTACAAACTTCTAAAATTCATAGAAAATCAACCGTAACTCCAAATGAAACAAATTATATATGAAAAATGACCAGAAAAATCCAATCTATCCATCTGTACTAGTTTCATGCATGTTAGAACACTTTAACCTTGCTGTTTAGATGAAACAAGTTAATGCACTAATATAACCTCTTAAAATGGGTTTGCATTTGAATCTTTGGTTCAAATGGACTCATCTCAATCTGTTCTAGCTTGCATTAGCCCCAAAAACATTCATATTGCCATGTCATAGCATGCATCATACTGTGCATTGCATTGATCGTGTTTCTTCTCTGTTTGCCGGTGTTGTTCCCCCTCGGTAGACGTTGTACCGACGTTGTGATCGTTGACACTAATGAAGACTCAACACTATCTTCAGAAGTGCCAGGCAAGCAAAACCCCCTTGTTCATTCCGATACAATCCCACTCTCTCGCTCCTGCTCTCTTTTACTTCATTAGGAAAACAATGATTCATCTGTTACTTGCTGCGGTAGTTGAACCCCTTATCCTCTGCATGACCTGTCATTGCCACAGTAAATAGATGAAACCCACTAGTATGAGTAGGAGTTGTTTGAGCCCTGTTGTGCCTACTCATTCTTGTTTGTTTGTCATGCCTGCTACTGCTTAGAGTTGAGTCAGGTCTGATTCATCGGGGATGAATCAGAGGTGTGTGAACATGATCTACTGTGTGTGAGCTAAGTGTGTGAACACGATTTGGTAAAGGTAGCGGTGAGAGGCCATGTAGGAGTACATGGTGGGTTGTCTCATTGAAGCCGTCCTCAGGAACTGAGTTCTGTGTTTGTGATCCATGATTCAGCTACTACCATGCATTGGGCCCTGAAATATGACCCCGCTCGACTTCTTAATCACCCTTGTCCTCTGTCCATGAGTTGCTAGTAGTTTTTGGTGTTTGTAGTATGCTGGAGGCCGTGCGCAGCACTGACCGGAGGGATGGGCTGTGATGCGGTAGGCACGTGGCACGGTGTACCGGGCGCCCGTTTGGTGTCTCGGGAACCCTGCACACATCGTTCGGGGCCGTATGTGGAAACTTCGGCCGGACTCCCTGCGGATGGAACCTGAATAGGCGATAAACCTGGACTAGAGACTTGAGTGTTTAGGTAGGTCGTGGTCTACACCCACGTCGGAAGTCTGCCGAGCACATGTCGTGTGTAGACGCTAAGTGGTGGAAACATGTATGAAGAAGTACAGCCCTGCAGGGTTAACATCATCTATTCGAATAGCCGTGTCCTCGGTAAAGGACTTCTGGGTTGCCTATAACAGTTCATAGACAAGTGAGAGTGGATACTCTAAAATACGCAAGATTAGCGTGAGTGCTATGGATGGCGTTCTCGTAGGGAGACGGAAGCGGATCCATAGTGGTGTATTGATATGGTGAATATGTGGACTCGTGTGCGCCACCTCAAAAGAGTTCCTTGCAGTCGTAGTTAGGATAGCCACCGAGTCAAAGCTGGCTTGCTGCAGTTAAACCCCACCATCCCTTTGTTGATAATGATGCATATGTGGCTAGTTCTGATGTAAGCCTTGCTGGGTACATTTGTACTCACGTTTTCCTATTTTATGTTTTGCAGAGAGACTTCAGTCTCGCTAGTAGTTCCGCGTGGACTTCGACGTTTAGCTTGTTACCCCAGCTACGATCTTGTGCCCTCGGCAGGATCTGGTAGATAGTCAGGCTTCTCAGCCTTTTTCATTTGTAGTTGTCTATACTCAGACAGGTTAAGCTTCCGCATGTGCTTTGACTTGTATGCTCTGAATGTTGGTTCGTGAGACCCATGTTTGTAATATCTCGCTCCTCGGAGCCTATTGAATAAAATACTTGAGTTGTAGAGTCATGTTGTGATGCCATGTTGTATTTGCACATATCGAGCATATTGTGTGTATGTTATTGAAATGCTTGGTATGTGTGGGATTTGACTATCTAGTTGTTTATCCTTAGTAGCCTCTCTTACCGGGAAATGTCTCCTAGTGCTTCCACTGAGCCATGGTAGCTTGCTACTGCTCCGGAACACTTAGGCTGGCGGCATGTGTCCTTCGTTCTCGTGTCCATCCTTCGGGAAATGTCACGATGAATACCGGAGTCCTGCTAGCCCACAGCCCGGTTCACCGGAGTCTGCTAGCCCAAAGCTACTGACTGGATTCACTCGTGATGACCGACACGTTTGATGCTGGGTCATGGATGCCTGTCCCTGTAGGTTTGTGCCACTTTGGGTTTACGACTAGCCATGTCAGCCCGGGCTCCTTATCATATGGATGCTACGACACTATCTTATACGTGTGCCAAAAGGCGCAAACAGTCCCGGGCAAAGGTAAGGCGACACCGTGGGAATACTGTGCATGAGGCCGCAAAGTGATATGAGGTGTTACATGCTAGATCGATGTGGCATTGAGTCGGGGTCCTGACAGACCATGTATGTGCCTGTTGAAACTGTCAATTCATAGTACAATTTGCTTTATACTAATCACCTTTTTGTATTTGTGCAAACAGGGGCGCTCAGCTTGATTTCAAGGGGAACTACACAAATGTTCATGAATACATCGAATCATTCATTTCCACCACAAGAAAGGAGGTGCCCATAAGTTCAAGGCAGTGCAACATATAAGGGCGAAATCATACAAACTATGCGCGAATTTGGTTGATTTTGGTGGAACTGCACAAAAAGAACAGCTGGTTTATTTAGCACGAGGTGCCATGTCAATGTCCGAACTAATGGCAAACCCTGCCCATTCCACAATCGTAGGCATTTGATATTTTGGAATGGGACAACCTTGTCAAATTTTGCTCATTGATTTTAGCAAGATATCGCTTGATATTTTGAATGGGATGCCCTTTGTCTGTCGAAGAACGCCGATCAATTTTTTCTTTATTCTTTAGTTGTGAAGTAAATATTGCCTCGACATGTGAGTCGCCGAGATGCATAATCATCGATTGTTTTCAATGTTCTCTATGAATTGCCGTGCCTGTGTGTTTGATTGCAATGTACGAAACACTAAAAAGCTGCTCAAACTCAGTACTCATACATTCCTTTTTACTTAGCACATTGTGAAAGTGCATACTTTTTGTATAAGATTGGTCAAAGTAGAGATACTTTGACAAAGCAGACAAAACTTGTAGGCGCACTAGAAAGGACCGGAGGGAGTACAAGTGAAATCTTTGCAAACGTGGTGATCACCACAGGAATAATGCTAGTACATATTGTTTTGCATGTTCATCCAATGCCAGTGATACAGGAATTCGAACTAATCAAAATAAATTCATTCATACATGGTCGGATTTCATATAAACATGCCGGATTTCATTACATTTCATACATTCTTCAACTAAAAAGTGGTGTTTGTGGCCGCATGCATCTCTCAGATGCAGAGGCCAGGGGTCATCCTCCTTTTCTAAAAAAAACTAAAAAGGGGTGCGCTGGAGGTATAATTAATTAACCGAAGCTACCCACTTGTGTCCCACTGAGCCGAACAAAAGCTTCAAAGACTTAATCAGAGGTTTAGTTAAATGAATCGAGCAGTGCACCAGCAGTTAAGTAGAAGCATTGTTCTTCTCCAGCGCAGCTCTCCAACTCCACGTCGCCACCAAGAAGCTAACGGCTGTCAATGGTCAACCCGCCTAGCTTGGCTTCAACCGGAGGGTAGCAGCGGTGGCCTTACTTGGACCCGAGCGGCGCGACCTACCGTGTTCTACTTTTCCTCGTTTTCTGTGTAGCGCGGCCTCGTTGACAGCGGGGCAGGGCCTCCGCGGAGCCGGCGATGTCCTCTGTCTCGTTGCCGGCGGGCGGCGCCTCAGCGGAGCGGTGGAAATCCTCCCCCACGTTGCCGGCAGGGTGGGGCCTCGGCTGAGCCGGCGATGTCCTCTGCGTCGTTGTTGGCGGGGCAGGGCCTCGGCGGAGCCGCCGGTGTCCTCTGCCTCGTTGTTGGCGCCGCGGGGCCTCGGCGGAGCAGGGCATCGTCGACGCCAGTGGAGCGGGGACTCGTCGGAGCCGGCATTGTCCTCGGTCTCGCCAAACAGCGCCTCGCCTGCTTCATTGCCCTCTTTGCTAGCCTCTTTGTAGGCGGCCGTAGCCTCCGCCACACGCATGAGGTACCGCCAGCGCTCGAGGCGGACCTTGCGGCCAGAGCGGTACGAGTCGAGCAGCGCCTCCTGCTCCACCCGCTCCGCGGCGATCTGCTCCTCCGCCTGCAGGTGCTCCTGGAGGAGATGGTGGTTGTAGGCGGTGTCGGCCTGCGCCTCCTAGAACTGCTCCTCACGCATCTGCCTCACCCTATCCATATATTGGGCACGAGCCTCGCTGATGGTCATGGTGCAATGCACCAGCGAGGATGGCGCGAAGGAGGGGGTTGGCGCCGGATCGTCGACTACCATGTTCTCCATTGGGACGTCGTCGTCCTCCGGCTGCCTGCCGGCCAGCCGGACGGCAGCAATGGCTGCCATCTCTTTGTGGTCCGTCGTCAGCCCGTCTCGAAGAGCGCTGGAGTGCGAGGAAGCCATGGTGGGCAGTAGTGGTGTGGACAGGAGAAAGGGAACGAATGCGGATGACTGCGGCTATGGCCGGCACAGCAGTTTATATAGTAATGGTGGGCGGGCGGAGGGACAGACGTGTGGCGCCGGAGTAGCCGCCTCGGCAACCGCATATCATTAATGTGTGCGGCAGATGGACGGACGGACGGCACTTGTGTCGTTTGAAGGCAGAGCAATCGCCTGCACCAAG
The DNA here is from genome assembly GCA_021437245.1 of Aegilops speltoides. NCBI lineage: Eukaryota > Viridiplantae > Streptophyta > Magnoliopsida > Poales > Poaceae > Aegilops > Aegilops speltoides. The sequence continues at coordinate 120,896 of JAHHZJ010001153.1, read as the reverse complement.
AAGCGGGGTGGCCGGCACTGACAGTTTTGGGCGGAAAGCGCGCGCGGGCGAGGAGATGACTCTACTTGGATAGGATGGCAATAGGGACCCACCAGGTCCATAGCCTCACGTACGCAAGTGTCTCCTTATTATATATATATATATATATATATATATATACTTTATGCATGCATGCATTGCAATTAATGCATTGATAAACATAATTTTTTGAGGATAACAAGAGCATTAATTAGGTGCTTTTGCAAAACTACAAAAAGTATTCCACCACTCTCCATCTACCTTGATTGGTGAGATTTTTGAATTGAGCATTATAAACCGGAAAGAAGGGAGTAGTCAATAAACGAGAAAATTGCACAAGCGGCGGCAATTACCGGGACCAAGCACTCGGCGATATTTGTGTTTTTGAGGTGAGAGCACCAGAGAGTTTTTTGATGTTTACCCCAGATATTAATTTTTCTCCTTTGAACAACAACGAAAACATCGCTGCAGTATTAGCTGGGGCGGGTGGCCTGCCTAGCCTGTGCCGTATATCCAGCCAGATATTAATTTTTTCAAGTTTAAAATGGCTAGCCCAACTATACTTTTTAGGAATACCTGCAAGGTCAAGTTGTTATTCTCTGCTCACTTGGTGAAAATCTTTCCTAGGAGGGATGCATTAGGCTTAACAAGAAAATGGGCTTTAAGAAATAATAAATGGGATGTAATTATAAAACTGGGTAGTAACTATAAAAAATGCATCAAACAGTGATTACTTTATAAAATATTATTTTTGGAATATTGAAAATTTTAATTTCATTAATTGTTGCGAGCACAATGTTTTGTTGGATTTTTATGTAATATAAATTTATATTGAAACTGTATTTAATTTGACTAGAAATTTCGGGATAAAAATATTCGGATCCCATCAAAATGTGGGAAATTTTAACGAATTCTCTTTTGAACGGTTGGTTGAAATGGGCTGTACTTTTAACAAACTGTAAATGGGCTGTAGTAAATTCCATTAGAATTCAAAAATGGGCTACACATTCTTACAAGTCTCAAATGGGCTATAAGTTCTCTGCCACACACTTCTGGCCTTACTAAGTTGACGCGTCCCCTAAAAAACAGAGTTGACGCATATGCAAGGCTTTGTCAACTTATAGTCAACACACGGTTCTAGCAGTAGTGGCTGTTGGATGTCCATCCAACGGATGCCGTGCTTCTTCTTCAATCTCGGATATTCTAGCTTCACCCGCCCAAAAAATGATTCCTTCCCGACATCCGGGCGCACTGCTTTGAAGTCGACTGTGGTCTACTAAGTTGACGTACCAAGGGCTTTGTCAACTTAGTCAATATAAAAGATTCTAGCTACAGTGACCGTATGATGTCCATTCAACGACCGTCGTGCTTCTTCAACCTCTGGTCTTGTTGCTCCAAATTACCAAAGCAGCGCCCGATCGTGTCACCGCTCCTACCTCCGTGGCGGTTTGTCTTTGTGGAGGCCTCACCGCCCCCGACTACTCCCACCGCTGGCCAGGCCATCCCTCCACTGATCAATTAAAAGTACAACGGGATATTTCGCCCGAACTGCGAGTGTCGTGTTCTCCACAGGGACTAGACGATCAGCAATGATGCTTGACTAAAGCTAGGCTAGACAATTTAAGTGACGATTACTGGGAAAATAAACCTAAAGTATCTAAGATCGTTTCGGAAAATCGGCGACAAAGTAAGAGAAAAGAAGCAAAGGGAGATTCAGATTATACTCTCTGTCTTTTTTGGTATTATTTTTTATTTGCATGAGAAACTAAAACAGTAACACAGAGGGAACAACAGGACATGAACACATAAAGCAGAATGGAAATGGTTCACATTACAAACATATTTGTCACAGAGACAAAGCTATCACAGAGACTGAAAATTAAACACACACAAAGTTAACTAGTACTGGAAGTTAACTAGTACAGGGGACTAGTACACAAGGTGAACACACATATATGCTAGCAGACCGGTAATTCACACATCAAATCAAACATACCAAATATTATCCAAACAACTAGACATTAACTAGTCAGAACGCATAATAAAATGCACTATATTTCACAAGTACGAAACTGAACAATTGTCAGATTGCAAGCTCTTATCAAATCTGAATATTACATGAACTAAACATCTCAATTCTCCAAAGTACTGAACAATAAACTTCTCAAGATTACAGAAATTTGAGATCGAAGAGAGAGAGAGAGAGAGAGAGAGAGAGAGAGAGAGAGAGAGAGAGAGAGAGAGAGAGAGAGAGAGAGAGAGAGAGAGAGAGAAGCAGCAGCAGCAAGTTGGAGGAGAGCAGCAGCAATTTTCTGGTTCAGAGAAAGTTAGGAGGAGCAGCGGAGCAAGAGAAGAAGGAGGCAGCAGCAGGAAGTTGGAGAAGGGAGAAGCAGCAGTAGAAGAGAAGAAGCAGAGGTAGCAGCAGTTTAGTGGAGGAAGCAGAGCAGCAGTAGATCGGCGCAAGAAGAGCAGCAGCAGGGGGACGTGAGAGGAAGGAGTAGCAGCAAGGAGAGGGAGAAGAAGAAGCAGAATTTGGGGGAAGAAGAAAGGTGGAGGAGCAGCAGTAGTTCGGACGTGGGGAGGAGAAGAGCATCGGGGGCGCGAGATGGTGGATGATGCAGCGGCGGCTGGTGGAGATGGCACGGTGGAGCTAGTGGATGGATGGGAGGTGGAGGCGCACCACGACGCCGGCCTGGCCGTGGCGGCGGCCGGAGTTGGAGGAGGGGTGAGAGAGAGAGAGATGTGCCAGGCCCGAAGGGAGTTGAGGTTGCGCTAGGGATTTTGATCCCCTCCCCTGTTCTGCCACTTTATGATTTGGCCCTGCTATTTCTCTTCTTTCTTCCCAAGTTGGTCCTGCCATCTATAGCTTGGCCCCTTAATTACTTCAATTCTTCTCGCTCAAGTCCCTTTCTTCACTTCTTTCCTGCCCTTCTCTCTTCAATAGCCAATTTGTCCGAATCTTGAAGTTTATAGTGCCTTTGCGCACTTTTCTGCAAAATAATCAAATGACAAGTAAATGATCTTTTATATGATTTTCATTCAAATATATCATAGTTCATAACGAGAATGGATCGTTGGATCACAATAAATGGTGTGTTTGTGTGCCAAAATGTGAATAGGAAATGTACTTATCATCCACTCACCCACACCCCTCGTTATTCTCAAGGGCGACGGCAGCATGTACCAACCAATGAACCTTGTACTCCTTCGCGTGTGCATCCATCGCCGCGTCTTTCCCGGCCCGCGTCGCCCCTTCCTAGGCTCGCCGCCCACCGCCGTGGTGCTCGGGCGCGCGTGGTCAACGTGGTCAAAGAACGATTTCCATCGGGCGGGATCAGACGTGGAGAGGTCGACAATTTGGTCCACGACGGCAAGGAAGTGCCTCCTTATTACGCCGCAATATAATTATTCCTCCACCGACAATGGGACCCACCAGACGGGCCACCGATTTCGCGAAAAAATGATTCGCCTCCCGATCCGGGACCCACTAGCTACATCTTCGCACGCAAGGAAGTGCGTCCAAAAACGATTTGCCCTCGATCACCGGGACCCACTACTACATCTTCGCACGCAAGGAAGTGCGTCCAAAAATGATTCGCCTAACCGCTGGGACCCACCACTACACCTTCGCACGCAAGGAAGTGCATCGAAAAAAACGATTCGCTTCTATGACCGCTGGGACCCAAAGAGCTACACCTTCGCACGCAAGGAAGTGCATTCAAAAATGATTCACCCGCCGATCGCCGGGACCCAGAGCTACACCTTCGCACGCAAGGAAGTGCGTGGGGCAAAATAACCAAAAGATTCGCTTCTAATCGCCGGGACCCACCAATGCATCTTCGCAGTAAGGAAGTGCTCGATACCGACCCACTCGGTCGAAGCGCACGAAGCGTTGTCATCCCGGTCGCGAACGTAACGCACATACCGGTCGATGTAGAGGCACGCACGCGTCGAGTAGAGGCGCCGCGACGTGTCGTAGTAGAGGCGCCGCGACGTAGCATGTACACGCACGCATAGCCGCCGTGGTGCAAGAAAGAAAATACGCCACGCACGCATACGGGCGGGGTCTCGAACGCCTACTTGCGCATACGTACATGGCTGGGTCGGAACGGAGAAACAAAGTCGTCGTCGTGTTCATGGGGAGGCAACGGAATGCGTCGTGTTCATCGGGAGGCAACGAAACGCGTGGGAGCCAACCGACTTGGACGGAACAGGCGATGGAAACGAGGCCTGGCGTACCGCAGAACGGAGGAAACGACCTTGTGTTCGACCGGCCACATTCGGAACGGGGTCCTGTTGATCGGGAGGGGTGTGGCGTACCGCAAAACGGAGGAAACGGACCTCCTATGGTCAAAACGGGGGTCCTGTTCATCGAGAGGGGTGTGGCGTACCGCAAAACGGATGAAACGGACTTGTGTTGGAGCGGTACGGTCGAAATGGGGGGGGGAGGGGTGTGGCGTACTGCAAAACGGGACTCCACGGGATACTGTTCATCTCCACCGTCGACCTCCTCCAGCCTCCACGGGCTACCGTTGACCTCCTCCATCCTCCACGGGCTCCTGTTCATCCAGCCTCCACGGGCTCCTGTTCATCCAACCTCCACGGGCTCCTGTTCATCCAGCCTCCACCGCGCGCTACTCCATCGGCCATCGCTCAACCACCCTCCACCGCTCATCGCTCATCCAGCCTCCACACCACGGGTCCTGCTCAACCACCCTCCACCGCTCACTGCTCATCCAGCCTCCACACCACAGTTCCTGCTCATCCAGAGGCAACGCCACCGCCATCGCTCATCCACTTCGCAACGCCACTGCTCATCCAATCGATCGGCTTGCTTAGCGCAGAGCGGCGAATCGCCCATCGGGTTCGCGAATAGCCATCGATCGATCGCCGAGTTCAAGAACGCCAGAGCTCGCAGTCTGTCGCTCGCCGGGTTCGCTTAGAGCCCAACGCCTCACTTGGGTTCAATTAGAGCCAACACTCGCGACACACGCTGCAGCACCAGACGAGAAAACGCCAGACGCTCTCCCACCGTGAACCGCAACTCCCCAAATTTTCCTCCCTCGCTTCTACCACGGTTTTTTCCGTCATGGACGGCCCAAAGAATGTCATGCACCGCTTCTCGCCCGCCCAGACGAAAAGCCCATTTTCATCATGATTTTTGTCATAGAAGTAGGAGCCCACCACATCTATGATGATACCGGGTTTTGTCACAATTATCGTCATAGAAGTGTCATATGTATGACATAATTTTTTTTTCATTCGGCCCAAAATGTCACGGATGTGTCTTTTTTTTGTAGTGTATGCCACTCTCTACATTCACGGCTACAACAGGGATCCGAAGACATGGGTCCTTGAGTGGATGACAGGCAATGTCCATCATGAAGCCAAAGCTCTTGACCTCATTGAGCTTACTGGCCTGTCCACTCTAGGTGAACTCTATGAACCTGGTTGTCAGCTTCACCGCAATGCATTGGAAAGCATCTTTCAGAAGCCTGAGCCCAACATGAGCCAAATGTTGAGTATGATGAAGCCTCTGCCACAGGATGCTGAGTATCCCAAGGAATTCTTTGTTGAAGACCTAGAGTATCTGCCCCGCACCATCTATCACATCATCAGGCGAACTCGATGGCCCATCAAAGGACATTCTTCCTCAGCAAAGCTTGAAGGTGCAATGAAGACTTTGGTCTTCTACACTCTGAATGGCATCATCTTCAATGCTCAGGATTTCTTCATTCGCCAATTCGCTATATCTGGCTCAAACGTATTTGGTCTGAAATTCTATGCTCCATAGATTATGCGACTAATCAAGCTTCACTCTACTATTGACTATCAGCCCTCTGCGTGCAACCATCTCATATTTATGCCAGAGGTTGATATGTCCGTCGAAGCCATTTACCCAGAGCCTGCCAAGGAAGAAATTTATCTTCACAATGCACACCGTCAAAGTTTCTCTCAGCATGTTGAAGGTGTTCAGGCTGCTTCTCGTGTTTATCCGCTGGCCGGCAATACTCGCCGTGCATGTACTGAAGCCACAGAAAGCACTATTGCGCCAAGGCCTCGGAAGCGATCTCGTGTGCTCAATGAACGAGAGCTTCTCGTGGCCTTGCATCAGAAACACGACAAGCATCACTACTGGCTCAAGCATCAAATGCAAAGCCTCTTGGTGCATGTCAATCGCATTCGCAACCTTGCCACCAAGAATGCCTTTGTCACTCATGAAACATGTCGGAGGTCCTGGAAGAGTTTGACTTTGCTTAGTGCTGAAGCTGATCTTCAAGACGATGGCTTCACAGAAAGACTCAAGTTCGACACCACTCCTCCCCGGAATGCTGTCTTGCATCGAACCCCGTCACTTGAAGATTCAGAGTACTCCTCCCCCGCGACAACTGTTAATGCCAGAGTCCTTGATGTGACACCCCAAAATTTTAATCTTGTTTTATTAATTAAAATTTTGCCAGGAAACTTAAACTTTTATTTTCTAGATTTCCCTTTGATTTCAGAACCATTCATTTATTTGTTATTATGGAGTTTTTACCCCTAGTGAAAACTTTTCAATCATTGTTGGACTTATTTACCCTCTCAAACAAAGCAATTCTTTTATCAGTAGGGATTATTTATATAATTATTTTTCCCTGAGTTTTATTCCTCTAAAATAGTTTTTCATGAGTTTTAAGGTCCCTTTTGCACTACAACCCTTTTATAAATTAATTTAAAATTTTCACCAAAATTTGGGGATGACATATGATGTCCCTAGATCACTTTTATGCAAATATATATTTCATTCATTGGATATTTTGAGTTCTACACCAAGTTCTCAAATCTGGTCAAATCTCACTTTTGCACTACAACCTATTTAAATATTTCTTTGAAACTTCTACCAAAATTATGGGATGTTAATAGGAGTGTATTATTCAACTTTTTGCAAAAACCCAGTGATGTCCTTTGAAAAAAATGAGTGAATCAACCTCTTTTTCATTCTGGTCCAACTTGATGATTTGTACTACAACTATATTTTAACTTGCCCTTTTTGTTGTGATCCCTTTTTCTACTTATAACCCATCCTACAAAACCCTTAAGTCCAGGAGGTTGGACTCATTGGAGAAATTTTAGTGCTTGCAATCATGCCCTTTTCTTTCTGTCCAAAACTGAAGATTTGCAAAACTTGCACTAGCAAGTTTCTTCTTTTGCCCAAATGACCATACCACTCTCTTTTGCATCTAAAGAGACCTCAACCTGGAGATTCTGGCCACCCCAAGAAATGCCTAAGTGCCCTTGGCATTTTGTCAAACACCTTATGGGCATGATCAGTTTTGACATAGTTTCTGGTTTGTGCAATGGACCTGCTTCCTTTGCCTAACCACCTTGTCCACTAAACTCCTAGCTACTCCTAACCTAGGTCTACTAATTGCCAGCCTCATCCAAGTCCTGTGGCATGCACTGCCATTTCGCCGAGCACCTGGTGGGTGTGCTCTGGGCGCGCCCAGAGCGCGCGTTTTGCATGTGCCGCACCCGAGCCGCCGCGCCCCTGGTCTGCTCCCCCGAGCTTATCCTAACCCTCTGCCGCTCACAGCGTAGGGCCAAGTCTCGACCTGTACCCCCTCACGAGCACCACAGCCCCTCGCCACGTCTCCGGCAAGCCAGATGCTAGCCGCCACTGCCGCCCGACAGCCTCTGCACTGGTCGGCGCCGCCTGACCCACACCAACGCGCCAGCTCGCCCGTGGAGCAGTCCGAGCTCATCCCCAGCTTGTCCGCAAGCGCTCGTGGCTGCCACGATGCCCTGCAAGCTACAGAACGGCGGTCGCCGGCATCCTTATCCACCGCCGCGGAACCGACCTCGTTGCGCTATAAAAGGAGGCCCCCGGGCTCGTCCGGCGACTCAGGCAGCCTCAGGCCACTCCCATAGCACCCCCGCAGCCAGCAATCGTCGGGGGAAAGCCGTCTTCCCCGACTCCGGACGGTTTGGCCGCCGCCATGCCCCAGCGTCGTTCGTCACAACCAAAGCCCCTCCCGTCCATCCAGTGCCACCGCCTGACTCTACGTGATCGTGCAGAGCCTCCCATGACCTCAGCCCCGACCGAGAGCCACCATAGCCCAGAACCCCAAATCCACCCGAAGCCATCTCCGCCGCGAAGCTCGTCGCCGGTGACTCCGTCCACGTCGGCGACCATGGCGGGTACCCACGGGTTCGCCTCGACCACCTGAGCACACCCATGTGCTCAGATCCCCGACGGATGCCTCCGTCACGGGCGAAGATCGCCGAGCTCCGCCTGCTCGGTCGGAGGAGGCAACGCGCGCGTGGACTGGTCAAACCTGACCAGTGGGCCAGGCAGGCCCACTGTCAGTGACCCAGTGCCGGTCCATGCAGGTGAAGTGGAAGCGTATTTCCAGAGTACGTCTTCGACGTCTATTGATCCGAAGCGTTTTTTTCCTGTTTTATTTAAAAACTAGAAATTTGACTAAACTTTGACAGGCTATATATTTTTAAATAAAACTCCAAATGAGTTGATTCTTTTTCCTACCTCTCTCAAATTTAGTCTAGTTTATTTTAAGGTTTATTTGAAAAAATTTCAGACAACTTCTTTGTACTGTTTTTGAAGTATGTGTTATTTGAATATTTTCAAAATAGGATTTTTGGAGAAGAAGAAAACTTTCAAAAGTTTTAGGATGCACCCTGCCTCTACACAACTTGAAGGCAAGCATTCTGAACCCTGGCATAATATTTTGTGTGTTAGTTGGCACGCTTATAACACCGCCCTAATACGAAGAACGCGTTATTTTATGTGGTGACGTGATCATTTGCTTGAATTGCATATTAGTGTTTTCCTTGCTGTTGGAAATGAATATACTTGTGATGGTAATCATCCTCATGTGCCTTGCACGCATGCTGGAAAAGAATCCGGGGAAGCCTCTGCCTTGGGTAGGCGTGAGCTTGTCGCTGGTCTCCGTCAGGACGGTTATGTCCGGTATGGCATAGTAAGGTATAATGAGTGGTGATTCTGTTGGTTGAAATATTTTTGTTACACATATCAAGCAGGGAGTTTACAAACCTCCTGAGTCGACCATAGATCGAGTCTTGTTCCAGTAACCCCCGTACTTGTTTAGTACTTCCACTGGTCCCTGCAGTAGGTAGGGTACGGTTCAGTAAATTGTCAACCCCTTTCTAGCACACACCGTACAGAGAGGCCATGGTGGAAGATACCGACTGCAGCCGGTAGGCAGGCCACCTGGTTCGGGGGCATGGGTGTTTCCGGTTGGGACCGAGAGGGGGGCACCCCTTAGAGTGCGCGTCATAAATTTGATCCCATGTTACGCGAGGTTGTAGCCTTCCCACTTAGAGTTTTACTTGACAGGTGTCGTGGGTGATTCCGCACAACCGTAAGTTAAGTGTGTGCAAGTCAAAAGCGCTAATTAAAAGACCGTGACGGAATTAGTCCCGATGGACTAAAGGAACCGCTGCTCGTGGGTAAAGAGTACACCCTCCGCAGAGATAATATCTATTCAATAGCCGTGTCCATGGTTAAGGACTACAGTCTGGGTCGGGTCAAGTGTCGGTCTTAGTGTCGGTCTTCGGAGGAGAAACTACTAAACCAGAACATTGATTATGACCGGTGACATATGATGATTATGATTATTAACATTGTGGACTAACTATTTTCATTACTTGATTTATTGAGTATCCCTGGGACGGTTCTACCTCTTTGATATTTACTATGATTGCTTTCCTTATAAGCCCTTTATGTGGCGTCGCACAGACGCCCGACTGTGGCATGCTTGTTATTTATTTACCTTATAAGCCCTTTATGTGGTGTCGCACAGACGCCCGACTATGGCATGCTTGTTATTTATTTACTTTATAAGCCCTTTATGTGGCGTTGCACAGACGCCCGACTGTTGCATGCTTGTTATTTATTTACCTTATAAGCCCTTTATGTGGTGTCGCTTAGCCCGACTGAGGCATGCTTCAAATCACGGTCCTTTCGAGGCGTCGCTTCAGACACCCGATCGGTGCATGTTATTTCTACTCCATTATTGCATATTCATGTTGCATATAAATAACCTGCTTGCATGTATCAAGGATTTTATTTTATGACTAAGGTTATGATCATAGAATATTTCAGAGCATGATCATCGTTAGTTATATTATACCCGTGTTCATAATGTTTGCGAGTACATTCAAAGTACTCACTGGCTTGTCCCTGGCTATTGTCTTGGCCAGATTTCTTGCTTGGAGAGGAGCGTTGCGATGACAGCCCTGGAAACTAAGTAATGGTGATAGCAGCCTCGCGAAGATAGGAGTTAACCTGGTCAGCTGTTCCTGTGGGAAATGGAGTCCCCTAGACACTGATGATCCACAAACCGCTTCCGCCATCAACCACTAGAAACCATTTGTTGTACCCACAGGCCAGAATGGTCTTGTACTACATATTTTTGTATTTTTCTTGGAATTTCTGTATCAAGTTGGTGTCTCATCAGCTAACAGTAATCCTGGGGCTGGTGAGCACAAAGGCCATTTTCGGGAAATTAATGCCCGGAAAACCGGTCGTGACAAACTTGGTATCAGAGCCAGGCTGACCATTGGCTAATCCTATCTCAGCTAGGTCAATAAACCTAGGTTAACCAACTCACCAGACCATAACCTAACCCCGGCCAAGCTTCTCGCATAAGATAGCCACATAGTGACCCCGACACTTTTGGCAGTCGATGCCCAACCTATCAGCCTAGCCTGTCAATCACGCGCCAGTGACCGACACATAAATTGTCTTATTCGCAAGCGTGCGAAGGAAGACTCCGTCCCCTTTTTCTATAAAAAGGGCACGCTAGCCTTAACCCAGCACCGCACAAACTCTTTCCCAAACCAAGCCATAATGCCTGGCCCCATCGTGCACAATGAGACCACAGCAACCAACCTTGGAGGTTTTGTGACCGTGCTCGTGAACCTCACCCGCCGTGCCTTTGCTTTAGAAGGGCCCCCAGAATACGTTGTGTACCAAGGACCCATGGGCGGTGAAAGCCGTCAATTCTGGGCCACCGTGCACGTCTATGGTAGGGGTCTATCGCCAGAACACCCCTACAGGTTCACCGGAAGGACAACTTCCTTTGAGCCACAAGCCATCCAACTAGCTGTTCGAGAGGCTGTAGTTCAACTCCGGCACTTGTCGCCCAGAGTTAACTACCGCTCGTTCTACTACTACCCCAGCCTTGACGGGTATGGTAGGCCACCCCAGGTTGCCAACGGAGATCACGAGACGGATCCTGCGTTGTTGCATCTAGTGCGCTATGTAAGTGCACTAGAGGATCTGTTCGATTAGATCACTCTTGATCTGATCGCAGCTCGTGGAGAGCTAATCCGCCGAGCCCCGGCAAGTGGAGAAGATGAGCCCAACACCGACAACCGAGTCGTGCTATTCGGACAACCGATCAAGTCTTTGAGGTCTGCCCCAGTCATCGACCAAAATACCTTGATGACCCCAGAAGTGCTTCATCGCCTTTTGGGAACACACTCCAGCGGGATTGTGGCCAACAATCCTCGAGATGGTCATCATCGCTACCCCGACCCTGCAGTCCCTCAACCCCCTCCAGCTAATCCTGACGGTGAAAACCGTGGAGAAACCTCGACGTCCACAAGGGAGGCCCGGTTAGATATTAACGAGGTAGACTGAGTCACCCGAGCAGTACCAAGTCTTAGTATGTCCTCGCCTTGTAATTGTGTGATCCTGTACCGCCATAATTAGATGCTGTTTGCTTGTGCGCTCCTGTTTTTAACAGTAGCCATGCATGAGTATGTTAGTGTACGGTTGCATTTTTTAATCCCAAGCATAGCTACCAAAGACCAACCTCGACGATGCAAGTTTGAGCTATGAATAAACCTTTTGGTTTCAACTAACAGGAATGATATTTTCAAAAACAACTCTTAATAAATGTCTAGGACGAGATTTTCTTTAAGGGGGTAGTGTTGTGACACCCCAAAATTTCAATCTTGTTTTATTAATTAAAATTTTGCCAGGAAACTTAAACTTTTATTTTCTGGATTTCCTTTTGATTTCAGAACCATTCTTTTCTTTGTTATTATGGAGTTTTTACCCAAAGTGAAAACTTTTCAATCATTGTTGGACTTATTTACCCTCTCAAATAAAAAAATTCTTTTATCAGTAGGGATTATTTATATAATTATTTTTCCCTGAGTTTTATTCCTCTAAAATAGTTTTTCATGAGTTTTAAGGTCCCTTTTGCACTACAACCCTTTTATAAATTAATTTAAAAATTTCACCAAAATTTGGGGATAACATATGATGTCCCTAGATCACTTTTATGCAAATATATATTTCATTCATTGGATATTTTGAGTTCTACACCAAGTTTTCAAATCTGGTCAAATCTCACTTTTGCACTACAACCTATTTAAATATTTCTTTAAAACTTCTACCAAAATTATGGGATGTTAATAGGAGTGTATTATTCAACTTTTTGCAAAAACCCAGTGATGTCCTTTGAAAAAAAATGAGTGAATCAACCTCTTTTTCATTCTGGTCCAACTTGATGATTTGTACTACAACTATATTTTAACTTGCCCTTTTTGCTGTGATCCCTTTTCCTATTTATAACCCATCCCACAAAGCCCTTAAGTCCAGGAGGTTGGACTCATTGGAGCAATTTTAGTGCTTGCAATCATGCCCTTTTCTTTCAGTCCAAAACTGAAGATTTGCAAACTTGCACTAGCAAGTTTCTTCTTTTGCCCAAATGACCTTACCACTCTCTTTTGCATCTAAAGAGACCTCAACCTGGAGATTCTGGCCACCCCAAGAAATGCCTAAGTGCCCTTGGCATTTTGTCAAACACCTTATGGGCATGATTAGTTTTGACATAGTTTTTGGTTTGTGCAATGGACCTGCTTCCTTTGCCTAACCACCTTGTCCACTAAACTCCTAGCTGCTCCTAACCTAGGTCTGCTAATTGCCAGCCTCACCCAAGTCCTGTGGCATGCACTGGCATTTCACCGAGCACCTGGTGAGCGTGCTCTGGGCGCGCCCAGAGCACGCGTTTTGCACGTGCCGCACCCGAGCCGCCGCGCCCCTGCTTTGTTCCCCCGAGCTTATCCTAACCCTCTGCCGCTCGCAGCTTAGGGCCAAGCCTCGACCTGTACCCCCTCACGAGCACCACAGCCCCTCGCCACGTCTCCGGCAAGCCAGAAGCTAGCCGCCACTGCCGCCCGACAGCCTCTGTGCTGGTCGGCGCCGCCCGAGCCACACCAACCCGCCAGCTCGCCCGTGGAGCAGTCTGAGCTCATCCGCAGCTTGTTCGCAAGCGCTCGTCGCTACCACGATGCCCTGCAAGCTACAAAACGGCGGTCGCCGGCATCCTTATCCACCGCCGCGGAACCTACCTCGTTGCGCTATAAAAGGAGGCCCCCGGGCTCGTTCGGCGACTCAGGCAGCCTCAGGCCACTCCCATAGCACCCCCGCAGCCAGCAATCGTTGGGGGAAAGCCGTCTTCCCCGACTCCGGCCGGTTCGGCTGCCGCCACGCCCCAGCGCCGTTCGTCACAACCAGAGCCCCTCCCATCCATCCAGTGCCACCGCCTGACTCAACGTGATCGTGCGGAGCCTCCCATGACCTCAACCCCGACCGAGAGCCACTATAGCCCAGAACCCCAAATCCACCCGAAGCCATCTCCGCCGTGAAGCTCGTCGCCGGTGACTCCGTCCACATCGGCGACCATTGCGGGTACCCACGGGTTCGCCTCGACCACCTGAGCACACCCACGTGCTCAGATCCCCGACGGATGCCTCCGTTCGCCGGCGAGCCTCGCAGGAGCTCCGCCTCTGTTCGGTCGGAGGGGGCGACGCGCACGTGGACTGGTCAAACCTAACCAGTGGGCCAGGCAGGCCCACTGTCAGTGACCCAGTGCCATTCCACACAGGCATAAGTGGAAGCGTATTTCCAGAGTACGTCTTCGACGTGTATTTATCCGAAGCGTTTTTTTTTCTATTTTACTTAAAAACCAGAAATTTGACTGGCTATATCTTTTTAAGTAAAACTCCAAATGAGTTGATTCTTTTTCCTACCTCTCTCAAATTTAGTCTAGTTTATTTTACGATTTATTTGAAAAAAAATTCAGAGAACTTCTTTGTACTGATTTTGAAGTATGTGTTATTTGAATATTTTTAAAATAGGATTTTTGGAGAAGAAGAAAACTTTCAAAAGTTTTAGGATGCACCCTGCCTCTACACAACTTGAAGGCAAGCATTCTGAACCCTGGCATAATATTTTGTGTGTTAGTTGGCATGCTTATAACACCGCCCTAATATGGAGAACGTGTTATTTTATGTGGTGGCGCGATCATTTGCTTGAATTTCATATTATTGTTTTCCTTGATGTTGGAAATGAATATACGTGTGATGGTAATCATCCTCATGTCCCTTGCACGCATGCCGGAAAAGAATCCGGGAAAGCCTCTGCCTTGGGTAGGCGTGAGCTTGTCGCCGGTCTCCGTCGGGACGGTTATGTCCGGTATGGCATAGTAAGGTATAATGAGTGGTGATTCTGTTGGTTGAAATATTTTTGTTACACATATCATGCAGGGAGTTTATAAACCTCCTGAGTCGACCGTAGATCGAGTCTTGTTCTAGTAACCCCCATACTTGTTTCGTACTGCCACTGGTCCCTGCAGCAGGTAGGGTACGGTTCAGTAAATTGTCAACCCCTTTCTAGCACACACCGTACAGAGAGGCCACGGTGGAAGATACCGATTGCAGCTGGTAGGCAGGCCACCTGGTCCGGGGGCATGGGTGTTTCCGGTTGGGACCGAGAGGGGGCACCCCTTAGAGCGCGCGTCATAAATTTGATCCCATGCTACGCGAGGTTGTAGCCTCCCCACTTAGAGTTTTACTTGACAGGTGTCGTGGGTGATTCCGCATAATCGGTTAGTTAAGCCGTGTGCAAGTCTGGTGCGTTTTCAATTAAAAGACCGTAGACGGAATTAGTCCCGATGGACTAAAGGAATCCGTTGCTCGTGGGTAAAGAGTACACCCTCTGCAGAGATAATATCTATTCGAATAGCCGTGTCCATGGTTAAGGACTACAGTCTGGGTCGGGTCAAGTGTCGGTCTTAGTGTCGGTCTTAGGATGAGAAACTACTAAACCAGAACATTGATTATGACCGGTGACATATGATGATTATGATTAGTATCATTGTGGACTAACTATTTTCATTACTTGATTTATTGAGTATCCTTGGGACGGTTCTACCTCCTGGATATTCACTATGATTGCTTTCCTTATAAGCCCTTTATGTGGCGTCGCACAGACGCCCGACTATGGCATGCTTGTTATTTATTTACCTTATAAGCCCTTTATGTGGTGTCGCACAGACGCCCGACTGTGGCATGTTTGTTATTTATTTACTTTATAAGCCCTTTATGTGGCGTCGCACAGACGCCCGACTGTGGCATGCTTGTTATTTATTTACCTTATAAGCCCTTTATGTGGTGTCGCTTAGACGCCCGACTGAGGCATGCTTCATATCACGGTCCTTTCGAGGCGTCGCTTCAGACACCCGATCGGTGCATGTTATTTCTACTCCATTATTGCATATTCATGTTGCATATAAATAACCTGCTTGCATGTATCAAGGATTTCATTTTATGACTAAAGTTATGATCATAGAATATTTCAGAGCATGATCATCATTTGTTATATTATACCCGTGTTCATAATGTTTGCGAGTACATTCAAAGTACTCACTGGCTTGTCCCTGGCTATTGTCTTCACCAGATTTCTTGCTTGGAGAGGAGCGTTGCGATGACAGCCCTGGAAACTAAGCAACAGTGATAGCAGCCTCGCGAAGATAGGAGTTAACCTGGTCGGCTGTTCCTGTGGGAAATGGAGTCCCCTAGACACTGATGATCCACAAACCGCTTCCGCCATCAACCACTAGAAACCATTTGTTGTACCTATAGGCCAGAATGGTCTTGTACTACATATTTTGTATTTTGCTTGGAATTTCTGTATCAAGTTGGTGTCTCATCAGCTAACAGTAATCCTGGGGCTGGTGAGCACAAAGGCCATTTTCTAGAAATTAATGCACGGAAAACCGGTCGTGACACTTGATGACGCTGATGATGCTACTTCACCACCTCCAACGTCGACGCATATCGACACTGCACCAAGTTCGTGTGCACCACCAAACCTCAACAACGACCCTGCTGCTTCACCTACTCCTCATGGGAACGAGTAGAGACTATGTCTTCAAACCTTTTTGTTCCTTACTGACAAAAGGGGGAGAAGCATATGTTGATAGTCTTCAAGCGGGTCCATATGGGTGGTTGCTATAATTTTTCCTGGTGTTTACAACTCTCGCTTTTGATACATTTGGTTCTTTGAGTTGTAACACTTAACTTGATGATCGTCTGCTACTTTTTCTGCTATTCTGTGATGCGATGATAAATTCCGCATGTGCGATGATAAATCCCATTATGCATGTCATTATTCCTGTATATCTGTTCATGCATGATTTATTGTCTTCATATGGTGAAGAGGATCTCCACAAGTACAACCTGCCATGTGCATTTGCATTCCAATGCAAAATATTTATATGCACATCTTCAGGGGGGGGGCCTTTTCGCCACCTATGAAGACAATATCTTAATCCTTTACAATTTCACATACTTCTATCCTCGTTGAAACCTTCAGCCAGTTTGTCATCAATCACCAAAAAGGGGGAGATTATAAGTGCATCTAGTGACACCCCTAGTTGGTTTTGGAGTATTGACGACAAACCTAGTTGATGGACTAATGTGTTTGTGAGAATTGCAGGATAACACAGGTAGTTGTCCCTCATTGATTCGGTTTACCTACCGGAGATGACCCCTAAAAATGTGTGAAGACATTGATGACAATGGTGGTCTGTGAAGCTATTCATGCTAAAGACTATGACATGAGAAGACATCGTGTGAAGACTATGGAGCGTGAAGACTTAGTTGTTTCGTTGTTTCCTTTTCTTCTTTGTTGAGTCATAGGAACCACCGCACTATTAAGTGGGGTCCAAGTGAACAAAGTCAGAGTGACTGAAGTGATGCTCAAGAAAATCCTATGTCTTCGAGCGAAGACAATGAGAGCAAATCTTATCCAGAGTCGGATGAGTCAGCTTTACTTGTAGCCCAAGTCAAGCTGTCGCGTGTGTTTGAAATCTGATCGTTGCGACACATGTCAGTTCCTTAGTGACCCAGGGTCCTTTCAGACAAATCAGGTCGGGTTGCCCAGTGGCTATAAATAGCCCACCCCCTACACCATAAATTGGTGGCTGCTCAGAGTTAGTATACGACTTTTGTCGTTTGAGAGCAACCCACCGCCGAAGCTTTCAAGAGAGAATCCTTGCGAGGACAAAGCCCAAACCATCCAGAGCCCAAAGAGTGTTTGGCATCACTGAAGTCTTTCTGTCCGTGTGATCTGAAGACTTGTTACACTTGAGGACTGTGAATCCTCTAGCTGGTTAGGCATCACGTTCTGAGCATCCAAGAGTCATTGTGGATTGCCGGTGAATGAAGTCTGTGAAGGTTTGGAAATCTACCTTGAAGACTTGCCAAAGTGATTGGGCGGGGACTAGGTGTCCTTAGCTCAAGGGGAATAAGGTGAAGACGCGGTCTTCTGAGTTGAACCTCAGCCTCCCTAAACAAACGTATAGTTGTTGCAGCAACTGGAACTGGTCGAACAAATCTCTGTCCTCCCGAAGCTACTGGTTCTATCTCTCACTTCTCTTTACTTACAGTTTGTCTTCGTGAAGTCATTGTCTGCTTGCTTTATCTGTTTGACTTCACTGTGTGACTACTTGTTCTGATTGGCTTCATACTATCTTCCATCTTGATCCATACTACCTAGCTGCTGATAGTCTTCGCGCTTTCACTTCATTGAATACTTGACTATGGCTTGTCTAGTGTAGTCTACCTTCCGCTGCATACGAATAGTGTCATTTCTGTTGTTTGTCTTCAAAACTCCCATGTTTTGAAGACTTTCCTAAAAATCACCTATTCACCCCCCTCTAGTCGATAACTTGCCCTTTCACCATGCTAACAAAGAACTTGCCCCGGTCCATGCTACCAACCTTAAAGGTGGCATCCTTCACTCCCAGAAGGATACCACCCGAGTGACCCGTACTCCCACTAGAAGGGAGCAAGTGCCAGGCAAATAAGTCGGAGCTCAAATGCTTGAGCTCTGATAGGGAAAACTCCGTACGCATCGTTTCTTGGATGGCCACGATGTCAATTCGTTCGGTGCGCATGTACTCTATCAGTTGGTGGCGTCGGCCATCATGACCAAAGCCGCGGATGTTCCAGAAGAGGGTCCCGCATCACGAATCCATCGGGAGGCTGCTTGACCCCAAGACTCGTGATGCGCTCTGGGCGCAGAGGGCAGCGGTGTGGGAACGGGTGCGACCACGGATCTTCCCAGGGTCGGCCGCGGTCGGGAGGCGAGCACGAGCCTAGCCCGGATGTCCAGCTAGGATCTCGCGCGTGTGGGTCGCCTCGATATGAGCTAGCGGGGGGGGGGAGGGGGGATCTCCCCCCGGAAAACTATGGCCAAGTCCGTTGCCACCTTGGCGAGGTGGCTAAGCGGAGCTGACTTCAATGCGGAAAACGAACAAGTAGCAGGGGTGGCTGGAACTGATGGGGTACCTGGCTCGAGGTTCCTGGCAGCGGCCCGATGCTCTGTCCGCTCTGGGATAGGCAGAGCCAGGCTACCCTTCGGCCTGGTCGCCTCAATCCGGGCGCTGCGGTGGGAGGACATCACCGGAGTCGAGGTTGATCTGCCCCGCCTGGAGTAGGCCGCAGTCCGAGGGGGTGGCGGGGGGGGGGGGCACCGGAGTGGTCACCACAGCAGACGTCCCATCTGAGGCGGAGGATGAGGATGACATAGTCAGGGCAGGAGCAGACGAGCAGCTGAGCTCAGCGGAGGCCAGGAGGGTCGAGGTCGCGGAGGCACCGGGGGGTGCATCGGCCACCCCCAGGTCTGGAATGGTCGGCACGTCGAGAGGCTCCGAGGGAGCCGGAGCCAGGGCCAACCCCATCATCCCCAAAGGTACGGTAGGCGGAGGTGAGGGCGAGGCGACCGGGCTCGGGTCAGCCACGGTGGAGAGAGAGGCAAAGATGCCGGAGGAGGTACCATCGGGGGAGTGCGGGGACAACACCGGGAAGACCTGGAGGCTCGCACTAGAGGCGTCGAGGCCGTCATTGGGAGTCGTCGGCCTAGAGCACCTCCTAGTCATGCTCGAATCTGCTCTCTCTCACTCTATGATAGTTTGTCGGCATTTGGGTGGAGCAGATTCTGGGAAATAAATTGTTTCTGCTCCTTTTCTATTGCTTCTTTGTTCACATGGCGTATTTTGCCTTCGACATGTGCACCTGGTTGAACGCGCGTCAAATACCCGTCCGAGGCCTCTTCAACCTCCATCAGCAGCCACTTTGAAAGTTTCAAAACTTCAATAGTGTTGAACTAGTTCAGCAAATATGCCCTAGGCTTTCGCCGTCTTTTTCCAAACAACAACTGAGTACCGCTTTTTACCTTGCTCGTAAAAAAAATCAGACCTAGGATCTTAGCACTGAGGTGCCACATTTCAAATATCCTGAATTTTTACACTATCTATAGTATAATTACCGAAAAAGGCTTTCGCCCCGCTTTATATATAAAGCCACGACTAGAGAAACAAATCCGGATACAACATGCCATCACCCCACACAACACACACACCCAAGGCAAGATACAAGGATGCCGATGCACCGCAACACTACCCAATCGACCACCAAGCACACTACGGATGAGCCAAAAGAAACTACTTGGGCCGATGAGGACCTCCCCAGACCTAGCCACCGAGAAGTGAAGCGGGACAGTGATGAAGCATGGACTCCAAGGTGGTGCCTTCAAGAAGGGCACGACACCGATAGTCGCCACCGCTCGACCCCGAGGATCAAGTTTTCACCCGGAGCAACGTGGAGAGAGGAGAACACCACGACAGAGCCTTCATGAAGGAAACGACGCCCGTGGCCGCCACCACCCTCGGCCGGAGAAGACCGGGCAAGTTATGCACTTTGGTGTTAACCCTCCGCCAAACCACCATGCTACACCAAACATCACCAACCATGCCACCCGCGTGACCATGGCTGCCCGACCGCACCCAAGACACGCGCTCCGCCCACGAACACCGCGTCTTCCGCCGCCAGGGCCGCCGCCCTGCATCCAAGAAACTCCGAGAACGCCCAAAGGCCTAGGCTTGGGCCTGACTGGCAGCACCCGCCAATGGAGCAGCCAACAGCCGCCCTGCCTCGAACATCGCCAGAACCTTGCCAGAGGGCACACATCTGAGGAAAGGGGGAGGAGGAGCGGACGCGTCCGGACCGGTGCACCCCCGCACCAGGGATGGGTGGCCCGACATCAAGGCCTCCCATCCCTCCTGAGAACTCCCCACCGAACACACCCCTTGTCGCCTCATAGTGGCTGTTGACGCGGCCTGACGAGAGGCCACCAACGACAGCCTGCCCAACCATTGACAAGGAGCATCAAGCCACCCCTCACCCGCAGCTGAGAGCACTCACCGGAGAGCCATCCCACGCCGCGAGCTTCAACATTCATTGGACCACAAACATCAGTATGTATGATTTCCAACAAATCAGTTGCTCGCCGTCGTCTAGGGGCCGAAACAGGGGAGGCCCGTATGGAGCCCGGCCAACATGCACCACCAGCATGCGCGCCCGCCGCGAGCTCGACCACCGTGCTGCACACAGCAGCAGAAGCTCCCGCGCCCGCCTGTGAGGCGCCGCACGTCGCCCGCGCCCACCGGACCGCTAGATCCGGCCAAGCCCAGACCTGGCCGCCGTCGGAGCCACGAGCGCGAGCCGCCCCATGCAGTCCACCACACCGCCACCAAGCCCTCACTACCTCTGCCGTCAGGGCTCGCCGCCGCGCCTCCGTGCCCCGCACTAGCGCGAAGCATCGCTGTCCATTGCCGCCCCGCGCCAACAGCCTCCGAGCGGGATGAAGAAGAGCCCTGCCACCACCGGCGCCGGTGGGTTTTGCCCGGCAGCGTGGTCCGGGGCGGCGAGGGAGGGAAGTAACGAGGGGAGGCCCGAAGCCGGCGGCTAGGATTTCTGTTGAGGATATAACTACTGAGTGTAAACTGCCGAGGAGGGGCCGGTTCACGCTCATCTATACTGAAGCCCATGAAGACAAAAGATGGCAAGCCAGGGCTCTGAGCTCTAATCCCTTCATGGGTAAGAGCGAAAGCCCGCAGTCCGGGGTTCTAGGCTGCTTAAGTAGAGTCAGAAGCCGTATGCCCCGGATAGGGGAGACATGGACTTTAGTCCGTATCGACCCGGTGGCGCAGGACTGTTCCTAGCCTCGAGGAGTGAATCCGAGAGGCGTGACTGGAGCAACTGAGTGGGTACTGGGAACCGTAGAGATGAGGATAGATCTATCGGAGAGGGGGAAACAAGATCTCGCCTTTTACCTTTCAGAACCTCTCTTTCTAAGTTATGTTTTTTTATTGTTGTCAATTTCCATTCGTTTAGTACGAGATCGCTTCATACCTGTGTATATAAAGGGACGACCCGCCGGCGGTTCAGGGACAAGAGACAACAACTCGAGACTCAGACAAAGCGTATTCGCTCCCTGGTCATCGAAACCCCAATAATTCCATCACAACTAGACGTAGACTTTTACCTTCATTGTAAGGGGCCGAACTAGTATAAAACTCTCGTGTCCCTTGTCCGGTTTAACCCTTTGCTTAATCTCGTTGTGATGGCTCCACAACTAAGTCCTTCGCTAGGACATCCGACGTGTTAATTCCATTTACGGTTGGCGCCACCGTGGGGCTATCGCACGATGGTTTTGAGTTCTTCAAGGGCAACTTTGAAGGACTCAAAGGTACGCGTTGGCGGATGACCAAGAGTCGCCGCGCAAGCTCTACACCGATGACGCAGTCGGGCCCCGAGGCCGCTCAATCGAGTACGGTACCGGGTCCCTTTGGCGGAATTCACGCTTTCATCGGCAAGATTACGAACCGGCCCCGAGCCGACATCTCCACCGACCTCGTCGAAATGGCTCAGCGTGCAAGTCCTGCCCGGGTTCAGCCTGCCATGAAGCATGCGTTTGTAGGGTTCATCCATGGTGCGGAATCTGAACCGGTGTCTGACAGTGAGACGACCATCTACTCAGATGGTGAATCATCCACTGGCAAACCCGAGTCACTGTACCAGCTGCAAGATGGCTGGATTGAGGGATATTCCGATGGCGACAGTATTTCGGGCCCCTTTGAACCGCCAGCCGGGTTGCAATCTTCATGGCCGGTACGCAGCCCACCATGCAATCTTCATCTATAGCAGCAATGATCTCGAAATTGACAGCCGCGGCAGGAGGCCCAGCGCGCCGGCCGGCTCAAGTTCTTGCCGGTCTGTTGGACACTTTGACGATGTTGACCACGACAGTCACTACAAAAAAATACACTTCCGTGATGATACGTGTTTCTCACAGTAGGTCGCGTTTTTTGTCATGCATGTACATCCATGACAAATTTATGACAGAATCAAGATAGTCATACCTGTGCTGTCGTAGAAGTGTTCCATGACATTACCAAAATTATCATCACGAAAGTGTCCACTTCCATGACGATAAATCGCGCGTCATAGAAGTGCTTTCGTCAAGGGTGACCAACACGTGGCATCCACCGTAACAGAATGCCGTTAAGCTATCGGGTCGGGTTTTGGATCCGATAACCCATTAACAGCCCCGACCAATGGGGATTTTCCATGTGTAAAATCATCATTGGCTGGAGGAAACACGTGTCGGCTCACCATTGGGACAGATGTCATCCGCTCATTGGACCGAAGGCTCCTATGATACGACGACACATGGCACGGCCCAACAGAGGCCCATTCCTGTGAAAAGGCCGGCCCGTTTGACTTGGTCAAAAGGTGGCGGGCCGGCCCATGGAAAGCCTGTTAACGGCCTATTCGCATATAGCCCATTTACAACCCGCTAACCCAGGGCCCGTTACGCCCTATCTGAATTAGGCCCAATAGCGTCATCTGGGCCGTTCAATATGATTCCAGCCCATTTTAACTTCCGGGCCATGTGTGGCCCATCACTTTTTTCGGCCCATATGAGGCCCTTTGTAACTCTTGGCCCATTAACGGCCCGTCGTGAAACTGGCCCGTAATGAATAGTGTATCACTTTATACCCATTAACGACCCGTTATTCTATTGGGCCACTTCCAGCCCAAGTTATCTTTCGGCCTTCTCAGGGCCCATTGATTCTTGTGCTCATTTCCAGCATTCGGTTACATAAGGCCCGTTACTGTCATTTTCTGCTTGCGGGCAAAATTCATCCCGTCGTTACAGTTGGCCCGTTTGCGGACTGTTAATACATTGGGCCGTTTTCTTGTAAAAAAACCCGTTGGGCTGTTTTCATACAGTTATCAAATACGGCCTATTAACGGCCCGTTATCCACGAATTGTACGGCCCATGATTGGCGAAATGATGATATGCCCCGTAGAAGGCCCTTTGGATCTACGGCCCGTATGAGTCCCATGGATCTACGGCCCATAGAAGGCCCATGGGTCGTACGGCCCGTAGAAGGCCCATTGACCCTACGACCCGTAGAAGGCCCATGGACCCTAAGGCCCGTATAGAAGGCCGATGGATCCTACGACCCGTATAGAAGGCTAATGGATCCTACGGCCGGACGAAGGCCCATGGATCATACGGCCTGCAGGAGGCCCATGGTTACAATAGTCCGTGTGTTGCCATGATTATTTTGGCCTAGTTACCAAAAATAGGCTATTGTGGCCACTAGAAAACACGTAAAAAGAACTGCGGTGACTACAAGCAAACAACTAAACAAGACAATAAGGAAATAAATAAGCAAGCAATTAAGGCTAGCCTATTACCGCTATTACACATATTACATCCATTGGGCATCAAAGTTCGCCACCAAGGCAAATATAGGGAACAAAGCAAGATATTACATACATCGGCACAAAAATTGGCCACCAAGGTAAATAAACGCTGAAAGAAAACAAGAGCATAACTCAAACAACTTCGTAAGAGCTCAAGAAATGTTATCTTGGGTATCCACCATGCGGCAATAAGCTTAGCAAGCTGATTAGCTTTGTCCTATTTGGCGTTAAAATCCTCCAACGCTTGTCAGTTGCACGTAAAGTATGCATCCGAATGCTCTAGGGACTTCCGCATCCTTCCGCTTCTTGTCGCAAAGACACCGATCGATGTCTTTCACTTTGTAGTTGAGACTCAAGATACCGAACTGATTCGATAAAGAGTTTGAATAGCTTGTGCAAGCGGTAGTGTCCAAGAATCAACACTAAACCAAGACAGACTTTGGGGTTGTCTCATTGCCTTCAAGATAGTCTTCCTTAGCTGTTTTATCAGCTTTGTTGGAGACCAACAAGGATGTGTCACTATCCCTAACCTTATCTCAGATTACTTCCTTTACCATTGCTTAATAAGGCACTCTTCCCCAATATTCTCACAAGATTCTAAAAGAAGAAACAAGCGGACACATAACAAGTTTAGCATGTACTAGTATATGAAACTCATTTCGGTGAACTAGTTCATTAGTAAGGTGGACAAGATTAAACTACCAAGTCTTCTATTGCCAAGTACTAGTACATAATAAAAGCATCAAACAAACATATATCTATGTCCTATGGTCACTGCATTGTCTTGCCAAATCAAAATAGAGACACGGTTCAAATCATATCAGTTCAAGACAAAGCAACAAAGGAAAGAATACAAAGCGTGGGAAACTACACGGCACAACAAGATTTCAGATGGGTACCATGGGTCTACATGTACAACAATACTATTGGCTCACAGTGATGCTAGTAATGTGCATGATATGAAAGTCAATGTATACACAATTGAAATTGAAATCAAAAGAGCTATTGATAAGAGCAAACATGTTAAAGAAACATGCGTGAACATACCACTGTGCCATTGGAGTTTCGATTGATCCTTCAATTTAAAAAAGTTTGTATCAAGAAATACAAAGATACAAGAGCAAAGCAATCATAGTTAAAAAAGGCGCGCTTAAGCGAAGCGCTTAAGCGCGCTTAGGCTCTAGGCGCTATAAAATGCATTGCGCATAACTACGCTTAATCAGTGCATAATCACAAGATAAGCATGCGCTTTGGTCAAGAAGCGCAAGGCGGTGGCAAAACGCACAATTAATGCCTAGCGCTTTTTTGTACTATGATAGCAATGGAATCTTAAATTAGAACATTTGTTCTTCGGGTTTAGGCACTTGTTCTACATGAACAGAGTACAGTAAGACGCAAGAATATAATACTTAAAATAGAAAATGAGCTCATAGACCTTACCACATTCTTGGTTCGGGACCAAGATGTAACAAGGCGCTCCCGATCATTGTCCAAAAATGTGTCTCAGAGAACGTAAGGGAATTTGATGAGTTTCTTTGCCGGTGAAGTACGCTTTTCTTGTGTAATTCGATCTCGCCACCAAGCATTCTTGAAGATAGCAGAGGTATTAGCACAGTTACCTAATCCCGAAGTTTCCAAATCGGTCCTTCTCTATAGAGAAAAATGGGAAAAGTTGTTGTATTATAACCATCATGGAGGTAGGATGTATGGGACGAAGCAAAGTAATTGCCATGAATAACATTACTTACACATAACTCCCGGACAAACACCGCGAATCGGCATTTTCCTTCATCTTCAAGATAATATTTCCAAGATGGGAAGATACACACATACGATTTAACAACATCAAATGCGATAGATGCTAAACTACAACTAGCTGGTTGTGCTTCCTCCACAGGAATAGGCGTACTAACTAGTGGAGTTGGGGTTCGCCGTGATAGTACTGGCCCTTTGGGCACTGGAGCTGCCTTACTAACTGCTCTTGTTTGGGAGCTCTGTGGTGGAGATGGTGTTGTGTCAACAGGAACTGTGTTACTATCGGCTGCGGCTGGGTTAGATTGGGTGAAGCTGGTTCTCTGTCCATCGCAATAGGGGTACAATCTGCGAGAGTTTGGGTTATGTGTGGTAGGGCTGGTTCTTGTGCATGTACAACCGGGTGCTATCTCCACCAAGAGGTAGCACTGCTTTATTTGAAGACCGTGTTTTATTCCGCTAGATATCGCATCACCCGCCCAATTCAAATGGCTAATAAACAGAAACATAGTTGAATGTACGACATTGTATGAGAGATGATGCAATAGATAGTGTGGAAAAAGAGGGCATGAAATACTTGACATGTATATTGTTTAACTAAAACGGATAGCATGACATAGTTTCACATATATGATGTCTATCTAAACTGGATAGCATAGCATAACATAATTCAAAGATATGATGAATAACTAAACAGGATCGCATGACATAATTCACCTACATGTTATCTAAGTAATCAGGATGGCATCATTTAATTCGCATATGTGATTTATATGCTAAACAGAGGGCATTCGATATGATGTCTGAACTAAGAACATGGTGTTGAATATTGTGTATATGATGTCTAAACTATGCAATGCAAGACACCGTATGCATGATATGAGCAGATAACCGTGCAAGTTAGAGCATACACCTCGGTGGGGAATAGGACCGGTCATTTGTCTCGAATCCATCTCGAGGAGCTATCGGGACCCAACAAGAGATCTGCTTCGCTGTAGCATGCGTCTGCTCAAGACCTTGTTTTCACT
Organism: Aegilops speltoides; assembly: GCA_021437245.1. Taxonomy (NCBI): domain Eukaryota; kingdom Viridiplantae; phylum Streptophyta; class Magnoliopsida; order Poales; family Poaceae; genus Aegilops; species Aegilops speltoides. The sequence goes on along the minus strand of JAHHZJ010001153.1, from coordinate 94,154 downwards.
CCAGATTTTTCCATCTCCCACCCAAATGGCTGATTCACGTGAAGAGTAGTTTAATGTACAAAATTGTCGACAAATGGAAATGTAATGAAGAAAAGGATGGGCAAGATATCATTCAAATATATGATGCCCGTTAAATAGGATGGAATTGCACATTTCACATATATTATGGCTGGCTAAAGACATGAGACCCATAATTCCCATATATGATATAGAAACTAAACAGTGGCATTACGTAACATGTCTAAACTAAGCGATGACATATATGATGTCAAAAGTAGGCACTACAAGGCAACATATGCATGATATGACTAACATCATCATGCCAAGGTAGAGCAAACACCTTGGGGCTAAATAGGAGTGGTCAGGGCGCCTCAATCCGCCTCGTAATGTATATCTTCCTCTCGATTACAATCTGGAGAGGGGTGGGAAGGGTTTGCCATTGAACCCACCATGGAGCGATGTTCGCATGACATTGTATTGCCAGCAAAAACTCTTCTCTTTTTCTCTACATGTTCAGCATGACTGTGTACAATATCCCACATGCATACGAAAAAATATGGTGAGATTAGGTAAGGAGAGCATGCAGAAATTTAGAGTGATGGTAACAACCAGTGGATGGATCCAAAAATAATCTGATGATTGCTTTAGATTACTAAAAAGACAGATGATGATTGCTTTACTATTTGTTTCCCACCCAAGATGAACAACATAGGCATACCCTAGGTGAACCAGATATTAGACAGACATACTATTCATTGCTGCCTCGATATGTGCCCCACAACTAATTTAGAACTCAAGTTTTAATATTAATTTGGACCTGACTTGGGAGTCCAAGAGCTGAACAGGACGATAAAGTAGCAGGTAAGTTTAAGCAATGCATAACATACGCAGAAACAAAAGAGTGCGACCTCTCTTGTGCACCCGTATACTCCTCAGGTTCATCTGCTGAGTCGATGATGGTGATGCCGTTGCGGTGGGTGCCGGCGGCAGGGAAGGAGATCTGAGGCGGCGAAAGACGGTTAGGAGTCGTGATGTCTGGTTGGGTGGATGCTTCTGTCGATGGAGCAGCTCAGGTGAGGTGGACGACGTCGCGGCAGGAGCAGGACAAACCACACAAAGTTCCTTCGACACGCACTCTATAATCAAGTAATTCTATAAGGGCTCATTTGGCTTGCATGATTCTTAAAACGCAGGGATAGGAAAAACACCGAAATAGGATAGGAAAATGCACATGGTAAACAGAGCATTTGTAAACACTGGATTTCTATCAACTTGGGTGTTTGGTTTACAAGAATTGGAAGAGCAGAGGAATGCAAAGAAACATGGCCAAAATAAAGTGAAACCATTTGAAAGCGTGTACAGTTAGAATGTTATACTGGCACTAATGCACTTGGTCTTGTTTTCATGCATATGATTTTGAAAAGTAGGTCCAGGTGGATGTTTTGCTTCATTCCTTTCAACAAAATGCATGAATAATTGAATAGTAGAGTGCCATTGGAAAATTCCCTATCGCTATGTTTTTCCGTTGAACCAAAATACCCTAACGGATCGACGTGAATGTATAGTAATAAGTGATGCAACAAGTGTACAACCTCTTTGTCGTAGCCGTGTCGACGTCAGCATCATTGGGTTGGTCACTGAAGCAGTTGAGGCAGAGGTGGCTGTCGGAGGTGTGGAGGAAGATCTGAGGAATCTGTAGACGGTGTCAGGGCACTGCTCTGTCGTGATGGATCGTTCTGTCATTGGAGCAGCTCCGTGAGCCAGAAGACGCCAAGGTCAAGCAAAGACAAGACAGACATCGTCAATCTCATGTGGGATTCTAATAGCATCTCCAATAGATGATGTAAAATGGATGTAAAATTAACATCACCAAAACCACCGACTACAACAGATGAGGTAAAACTGTTGACTCAACTTAACTGCCGGCATTGAAATTTACTATGGAATCTGAATGCTAGTGTCAAACTGAACGCAACGGTAACAGAGAGGCACTTGACATGTAGTTTAGGAGGGCTGCAGCTCATCTTCAACCTGCACCCCTAAGCCGCCGCCACCACCGCCCCAGCCGCCTCGCCGCCTCAAACAACTCGCCACCGCCGCCTGCCAGCCCTCTAGGCCCCCGCCCCACCCCTCAACCCTAAGATAGATAGTGGGGTACCTCTCCGCGAGCCTCCGCCCCGCTGGGGTGGTTCTTCCTTAACTCCGCTAGCCCCCAACCCTGAAAATCGATCGACCCAAAAGTCGATTCACGATCAAGTGTGGCTTAATCAGAGCAGAGCAAAGAAGACGAGCGAGGGGGAGAGCAGCAGAAGAATGGGAGAGAGAGAGCGAGCAGCAGCAAAGAAGCAGCGAAGCGATCGAAGCGAGAGCCGAGCAGCAGCAGCAGCAGATCTGGCTAGTATGGACGCCGCCACCGAAGGGGCCTCGCACTGGGGGAGAGCCGCCGTGGAGATGTCGCCCACGGAGCCGGCTTCAAGGTAGCCGCTCCATGGGGGTGCAGAATGGAGCACCGTCGGCGCCAGGAGGTCGAGTTAAGGAGAAGGTGCGATGCGATGAGTGTACAACCTATTTGGTGGCGCCAAGTACGCCTCGGCTTCGTCCGAGGAGTCGGTGAGGATGATGCGGTTCTGATGGAGCAGGTTAAGGCGGCGCTGTGGGGATGGAGCAGCCGCGATAGACGAGGCAATCGTCGGAGCAGCTCCTTGGAGGTGGAGGACAGGGCGGCGGAACCGGCAGGACGACAAGATGGACGACGGATCCTCATTCGGGGAGGTGGACGAGGGACGTCGAGCTGTTGCGGTGGACGACGTCGTCGAGGAAGAGGCTCCGGCTAGGCAGCGGTGACGTGACGGACGGAGGAGGGTGGGGTTTCACGACTGGAGCGGAGAGGTTATGGCGGCCTGGGATTTCGAATGGCGTAAAGGGGGCGATGGGAGGGGGTGAAGCATGACTTAGGACGCGCTTGTCCAAAATGTAGGGTGTGTTACAAAAGTACCCCCACCGATTTGAACTAGCGGCCCTTTCGCTCAGGTTAGAAGGGGATTTCATGGTCGATTTGGCACCGGAGGGAGTTTTCACACGCATTGTAATTTCGGGATAGCAAGCGGGCTTGTGAAGGCACCAGTTTTGGGAGCACGATATCTGAATTTTCGGATATAACAAGATGCGGGTTGAATTTTAGGACAAGCCTAACGTAGTAATATTGTACTTGTACGCACTCAAATCAATTCGCACTTCCTCAACCAAAAAGAAACAAAAATATAAAACTATTCACACCACACAAAGAGAGAGTCTTGCCCGCTTTACTATACAAAAGTTATTCAAAGCTTATCCCTCCTTCCATCTATATAGGGCCTAATGCGTTTTTCGATGCTAACTTTGACCAAATATTAGAGCAATGATATATGACATGCAACTTACACAAAGCACACCGTTAACTTCGTCTGTGAAAGGTTCTTTCAATGATATAATTTTCACATTGTGCATGCCATGTACTATTAATCTTGTCAATAGTCAAAGGCGGTCTTAAAAATCTCATTACGCCCTATATAGATGGAAGGAGGGAGTATGAATCCATGTTATGTCCGATTAAATTTTTTCGCTTGTCAGATAATGCATGTAACCTACTCATACCAACATTTTAGTGCATTCCAAATGTCTATACTACCGTTGCAATTCAAACTAAATTTGAATTTGTTTCTCTATTTCAATAAGAATCTACAATCATGATTGTTGCCAACTTCAACCATCATAGTTTCCTTGCTATCCACCGGATATAAATCGGACGACCTATAATGCAGGATGGCAGGCACACCATCATCAACAACTCCATTTTTTATAAGAGTAGAGATAAAATATATTAAATGTAGTATAACATGTTCATAAACACACCATGTGTATCACCATTATATATATTCACACATGCGTCGGTTTAAAACACTATGATAAATTCTTCAAATATCCGAATTCGCTTTTTATAATGAAGTATATATGATCTCTATTCATCTTTTACACCCACACAACCCTCTTATCTTTGTAGCTAGCGCTAACTTTCTCTTGTGCATGCACACGCCCGCATCCCTCTCACCCTCCCTCAGCATTCTCTAGCTCCATCACGCAAATTTGTCTTTTCACTTTAGGTCGTTCACCCACGGTGTGTGTAGGCCCCCCAGCTCCTTCTTTACGGCACACATCGATCGATATGCCTCTCTAGCCAGGTGTGCCTAGCACAAACACAAGCTTCCCCTCTTGTCTTGTCACCGTCCATGCCTCACTCCCACCACTCTTTTCATCGTTCTCGTACTCAAGACACTCCTCCCCGCCGATATAGTATGCCTCTCGCACCACCTCCTACATGCATCCCTCTCTCTATCCTTCTCCTCGTGCCTCATTTGCTTCTAACACACACATGCATGTATACCGATCGATCTCCCAACATATACCTAGATCGACTTTAACTACCCCCCATCGATCGACGTACCTCACAAGTTATGTCTCTCCTTTCTCTAACAAAGGGCGATTGATCTTCCTATGTAGTTATGTCAACTTACCACAGCCACATCGTGCCCCCTCATCATTCGTGCATGCCTCCTGACCTGTCTCTCACACGCACGTGCACAGACAACAAGCAACCATCTCCTCTCTTATTGATATTGGGGCGTGCCCTCCGTTTGTCTAGCAAGCCTATCCCACCATTTCTTAGAAGCAACTCCACTACCACCCCCTCCAACACTCTAGCTCTGTATCTCTCCCAACCTTATTCCTCTCATGCACATATGCATGGATGCTGATTGATCTCCCTTAATACATGAGGCAGATCGATCTCCTTAATACATGAGGTAGGCCTCTCTCCTCCTCCACACATATACCAGCCATTGTACCTCTATAGTTAATTGGGCCTCCCTCTTCCCCCACCACACACCGATAGTCGAGCGCTGCAGTAGGTATCCATGCCACGTAGACAAACCGCACATGTCCCTCTCACGCTCCAAAGAGGCCAGCCACTCTATATCTTTGACGTGGGCACACACAAATTGATGGCACTTTTATCGATCACAAGACACACACACACATCATCCTCTTTTCGATTCTATGGACACCTCAAGCCGATGATACCTCCACTCTCTTCTCGTGGATCGCCCCCTCTATATATATGTTATATCCAGGACTCTATTTCACACACATTGCATACGTTACATTTTTTGATTGACCCACCCCCCCAAAAAAAAACTCTTAAGAACCCACACATTATATCTCTCTAGGTTTGTATCTCTCTCACACAACCCCACATAGGTGGTGTACGTATACAAGAAGAGAATAGGTGCACTGTGCACGTACTCACGCTTCGTGCCCAGCCACACCCGCGCGGGTACACGGTGGAGCTCATTTCTTCACGAAATGGCAGCCCACGTGCTAATTTGAACGCCTATAGCGGTTGTTTACCTAGGGAGGTCGTGTACCACGCCTGCACGGAACAAAGTTCGACTTGACGCGTTGCCGCGTTATTTTTAAATAAAGTTATAGCGCTCAATGGCACGTACACAAAATATAAAACGATTTTTATGGAGAAAAAGGTAGTCCGCTCACTATATACAATGGAGCCTTGCATGCCTGGTTTGTCGCTCTTCAGAGTATCTCACACAAGGCTGCGATGGCCTCTCTCTCTCACCATTGGTCACTGATCCGGCTGCATCCCGTCCACGTGGTGGAAAGGGTGTGCGGTGGCCTCTCTCTCTCTCTCTCTCTCTAACCGTTGGTCACTGATCTGGCCGCATTCCGTCCGCCGGGGGAAGGGAGGAAGTGCATTGTTTCTCCATTCGACAGCGCCGAGGCAGCACGTCCGGATCTGTGATACACGCCGTTCTCTCTGACCAAGCTCCGCGGCGGCAGACCTCGCCACCTGCTCGCAGATTCCGCCGCCGCCGCCACCTAGTTACATCCCGACGACCTCCGTGTATCCTCCGCCTTGCTCCACCGCCTGCCTTCCCACGTCGCCGCATGTGGATCTTCCATAGTTCTTTGCCCAATACGTAGCTCGCCCAAAGATACTTTCCATATTGCATTCTCGCCGTCACACTGCTTTTAGACAAACACAACCGTGTTGTTATTTTCCCTTAGGGCAAGGAATATGCTTCTTTTTGTCGTCGCATGTGTCATCAACTGTTATTGGCCAGAATTGTTTCCTTTCTACCTCTTTTTGCAAACAGGGCTATCCATTTCTCGTTGCTATTATGACCTTTTGGTGAACTGCACAAATCACTTTTTTCTTAAGAGTGTTTTGTGCAGTTGTACTAAAATGTCACATGGGCAACGCCTCTACATTTCAAAGGCGATCGCACAAAGGGAGATTGGTTTTGCTCTATCCTCCTCATCCAACTCCGAGCCTAATCTTCTCCAACTAGTTAGTCATAAGAGAGACTGCAAAGGTGACCGGCTTCTATTTATGTGTTTATTGTTTCATCAGCAGCCCTCTATTATCGTAATCACACTTAATATCTTTGGAACAGGGACGCTCAGCTCTATTTTAGTGGAACTGCACAAAATGATCGGAATGTTGCATGCTCCAGACAGCTACTTTTTCCCCAACATGCCTTGTTGATTTAGACAGAGCTGGGGGGACGTTGCTGCCAATGAAAGAATGGATCAATTTTAATTTAACACCTTCTCACAACTCGTTTTCAGCCAGATGTAATTATTAGCTTTGATCTGCTAATAATTGACATGCATTAGCAAGGAAGTTAGTTTTTTATTGTTTCTGAAAGAGCATCGATGGCAAGGCACGCGAAACAGAAGCTGAAAGCTCACATCATTGTACAATTTCATGTCTCATTGGAAAATTATTTGTATAGTACGTCAATTATGTAAACAAATGATGGAAGCTTGATAGCATTGCCAGAAGCCTCTTCATCATCCGGGTCCATGTGCCATGCACAAAATTATACTCCTTCATTCCTAAATATTTGTCTTTTTACAAATTTCAAACGGGCATATTTTAGAGTGTAGATTCACTCATTTTGCTTCGTATGTGTACTCCCTCCGTTCCTAAATATTCTATTCGTCTTTCTAGAGATTTCAACAAGTGACTACATACGGAGCAAAATGAGTGAATCTACACTCTAAAATATGTATATACGGATGTGCCAGTCCATTTGAAATCTCTAAAAAGACAAATATTTGAGTAGTCACTCGTTGAAATCTCTAGAAAGACAAATATACTCCAGAGTATATTTAAGAAACGAGGGGGTAGTGCACAACCGCATGGGAGACTCAGCCCGGTCGTTGCGCCGCAATAATAGTGAGTAATGAGCAGTCAAATCATAAGCCCCACCTTTCCCACTTCGTAAGTTGCTCAAGAAGCAACCATCAATACGCTCTTCTTTGAATCCGCCATACTACTCCATCCGTCATCGCTTATACAAAGACGCTTGTAAAAAAGAAAAAGATCTGGGGACCAAGGCGACTAGCGATCGGCCTGAAAAATAGCATTGGTAGTTATAGCACGGCGTCTATTACTAGAGGGAATAATGCGTACACACATGCATGCAGTGCTTCCACCCCGGGTACACACATGCATGCACTTTCTCCACTCCGTAGTAGTACAGAGTACATGGAGAGAAAATTGTGGACTTGATTGCGGTTACCATGCCCTAATTAATTGAGCATTAAACCAAACACGTCTAAAGTCTCTTTGGTGGTGGAAATGCATTGAGATAAATGCATCATAATGAAGCGCTCCCTGTAAACTGTGACGGAGGGAGGAGTAGTATGAAGGTTCGAAACCAAGTACGCGTATGGCCAGTCGGTCAACGCACCTCCTCTTGGCATATCACTGACATGTGGGACAGGAGTGTGAGCAAACCGATCTCAATTGATGGCAAAGAGCCAACCCGCCATTTCTTGAGAGAGACGAGGAGCGAGAACACACAGACGGGCTCGCATGGAGGCCAAGATATATGCGAGCATGGTTGGTTGATCGATATCATTCATTACATGTTGGGCTGCCGTTTTCCGCCTCTTCTCTCGAATAAACGTGTACTTTATCGAGATAAAAAATAAGAGTACGAGACGCTCCACCATGCGGTTCTAGTAGTAGTACTACTCAGACTCATCGCGCTTGGCTCTTCGCCTCTTCGTGAAGTTGATGGTACTCCGCATGTTGGGTACTACAGGTATGCCTCGATAACTGACACGAATGGATGATGCATGTCCACCGAGGGTAGGTTGCATTAGTCAAAAGCGTGAAGCAAGCTTCACCTTGTCCCGCAAGCTTCTCCTCGCTCATGAAGTTGACGGACACACCAAAAAGTAGTGCTAGTCCATACTCCCTCCTTTCCGTTAATATGGCTTAATCTTTTTTGGGTAAATGAGAGAGCTTTATTCATATATAAGCATTCTTAGGACGATCACCCAAGACACTGGTCACTAGGAAGCGAGGTACCCATAAAAAAGAAGTAGGAAGCAAGGTGTTTCATCAAGCCAGCTCTCACCACATTCAAAGTGCAGCAAGCACGGTTCGCATGAAGATGCTACCAAAGGTTTGTCACTTGTTTACATGTCAATAACAAAAAAGAGGAAATATTACTGAGCGCTACTATTTGTAACAGGATATGAGCCAGAATTAAGTGAGAATTGTGGCGAGTGTTCCATGCAATCAACTTCCATTATCACATGTGAGAACCCTCAAAGAGAACCAATTGTGTTGAAGATTGCTTTATCACATTTTAAAATTATAATAAGAGTGCAGACGCTCCTCCATCCAGTTCGTAGTACTAGTATAGTACATACCTTTATAGACTATAGTAGTAGTACTAGTACTAGTAAACTTTGCGCTTGGCTGTTCGCCTATTCGGGAAGTCGAACAATAGTAGCACTAGTAGTACTAGTAAATTGTACGTGCTTTGCACATCATTTAAATATGTGTGCAAATTTCAATTCATGGATACACGACTTGCTCCCTTCAAACATGATACCTTCGCATGTAAAGCTTGATCGAGTTCATTATTGTTGCCATTCTGTTTTGTATATGTTGCCTGAAAAAAGGGGTTTGGTCCTGTATATAAAGCTTTACATGCTTAGTATTAATATCTCGTACTACACTCAGCTTACTTTGAAACTTCTTGGAAACTTCCAACTTATCCCTGACGCGATTAGTGCGTGTGTTGCGGACGCTCTGCCAATGTGTGTACCTTGACCAGTTACATGCATGAATAGATAACCTTAGGCAAGTGAAACTTTTCCTACATTGGTATATAGTGATGGTTCTAGAAATCAGTGGTACGTTCACTGGCACTGTAGCTCGTACTGTAGCTACGAATCCCACAATTTTCAGCCCTCCGATTGACTCTATCAATGGCTCACATTGCTTTTTGGTTTTGAGATCCAAACATTTAAAACTCATACACTATAGAGTAGTATAGATAGTGTATGCTTCTGGCAACCTGACACTGAATTAGTTGTTGCACGTCCACCGCCTGAGCGAGGGAGAGCTTGCATTAGTCAAAAGTTTCTCCTTGTCCTGCGAGCCACCGCGCGCAAGCTTCTCCCTGTTTGGATCCATGGGTTAGAGTTAGTTTGGGTTAGTTTGTACTCAACTAACCCAAAAGTATCCAAACAGGAGGGTTAGTTTGGGTTAGAAGCATCTAACCCATCCAAAAAATCTAACCCACCCAAGAGGTGCTTATTTGGGTTAGTTCTTCTCTGGAGCACTAAAAACACATTTTTCTCTCGCTCTTGCTGCAGCAAATCCCTCGCCACTTCCTCAAAGCTTCTCGTCCTCTTCCTCCCTCCCTCTCGCAATGCCCGTGAAGGCGCCTCGCCGTATCCGTGCTCCATCTAACCCTGTCATCTAAACACCTCTTTGGCTAGAGTTATTTCACGGTTAGTTCAGGGTTAGAATCTAACTCTAACCTCTAACTGAGTTAGAGTATCCAAACAAGGCCAAAGTAATGCTAGTCCATACTGCCTCCTCTCCAGTTAATATGGCTTAATTTCAAACGAGATAAATACACTGTCCGTCACTGTATATTTGTAAAAATACGGTCAGTGGACTTCATAATACGCTCATTGCGCTCAATATATATATTTTCTGGTGTTTATACAATACTAGCTCACCCCGACCGAGTATGTGTGTGCATGCACGTAGGTTGAGCACTTAGCGTGACCGTGTGTGTTCCGTCGTGTGCTCGGACATGCATGCATTAGGGCGTCGCTGCTGCTTTGCCCATGTGTACGCAGGATCGTTGCATACACGTAGGGGTAGTACGTGTAGGGGCCACTAAGGAGCAGATCAAATCACACAAGAAGTTAGTCGGAAGAAGCAACCATCATTTCACTCTTGAATGACACGTACGCAATATAAAATGGTTGATATGGAGAGAAAAAGAAAACCACTATATATACACTAGTAGGAGCCTAAGCTACAAGCCTACTTGCTAAGGTTGCTCTCTTCGCAAGCATAGAACGACGGGCCTGATCCCGCAGCTGGGGGAAGGGAACAATGTTCTGCGTAGACGCGGTCAACATCGGCGAGGGAGAAAACCCACAGTCGGTGCATCCCAATCAGGGGTCACCGCGGTATGGGCCGATGCCGCGTCCCAACCGCCCTTCTAGCTACAGCCCGACGTCCCACGTAGTCCATCTTCCTTTTGGAGCCGGCTTGCTCCACTGCCGTAGCTCCATCTCCATGTCGATCTTTCTTTACTTCTACCGGCTTCTACTTGTGATGAGTTTATGTCTCATGAACTAGTGCCAGTACAATTATTCCAATCATACTTCTTCAATATCTTTGCCATCAGGGATGCTCAGGTCGATTTTAGTGGAACTGCACAAAAGCATCGTATGATCCGAGGGTACCAGCCGTCTTTCCTTCGACAGGTTCTACCTGGCCAGGGAATTAAATCATGTTTAGGGTTTAGGGTTTAAGTCGTAGTGACCCCATCAGTAGTTTTTCTTTCGTAGACGCTCTCACAATTTTTTCTTTAGTTGTGAAGTAAATATTGGCTATGATCTGTGAATCATTGAGATGCATCTGCATGCCTGTTAGTTTTCCTTTGTATTTGATGGAATGTTGTAACGGGGCAACCTTGGAATAGGAATGAAAATGGAGTGGAAAGTTTCTGTTTTTCCGAAGAAAAAATGGAAACGGAGAGAAACCAATGTTTCATTTCGTTGGATCACACCATCGAGCAAAACCAACGTTTAAATCACATTTGTCGTGTTCATGTCTCACTCTCCTCCACGGCTCGACCCCACACGGTCGCTCGGCATGCCACTCACCGCAAACTGAGTATACGATAACTTTCCTGCCTGCTTGTCGATGGATCACGCCATGGAGTACTAATAGCACTACTGGAAGAGATTGACGAGTTGGGGGAGGACAGCTAGCTGTAGCATGGACTCCCAAGAACTTTTTACATGCATGTTATAGCCGGCTATTGCGACCTTTGAACGTGGAGCAGCCGCGTGCACCCAGAAGCGGCACGGGCGACGCTCTCTCGGCCGGCGCGCCACTTCAATGCCGTCGCCAGTGAGAGGTCGCGTCCGCTCTGGCCTGGCATGAATGCGGCACTGACCGTTTCGGTTGGGAAGCACGCGCGGGTGATGAAGAGGGTTGGTTGGTTAGGACCGGCCGTGGCAGCGGTCCGGACGTGCGCAAACAAGAGATGATGTACGTTAATATTGCTGCGTATATAATTAACAACGTAAATAATGTGCCAGTTGGACAAATATGATTGGAGATGGAGATGGAAATGGAATTTTACGTAAACACGGATATGCATGTCTATGTCTATGTGTGTGTGCGCGACGACTCTCGCGACCTGGAAGCGGGAGCGTGTTTTTGATCGAGTTTTCTTTCTTGGTACGTTAGAAAATCAGTTTGTCTAATTCACATCTAGATGTTATTTAAGGATATCACATCTAAGCTTCCACAAGTATATAATGTAGCAACAAGAAACAAAAAACTAGGACAAAAAAAATAGACCACAAACAAAGTGGACATCAACTTAGATGTGACATAACTATGTCACATCTAGATGTGTCCTAGACAGATCCTTAAAAAATTGTCCGCCAGTTTTCGTTTCTTTTTTCTGGGAACGCGCGTATTCTATTTAAGACCACTGCTATAGAGAGAATTTTTTAGTCCATTATAGCCTCTTTTTTGATAGAGTTTCTCCCGTATCTCTCTCTCACCCTCTCCATATCAAAACAAGATGACAGTGTCCACTCTATCTCTCTCCTCACCGGTGGTCACAGATCCGGCCGAATCCCGTCCGCTGCGGGAGGTGAGGAGGTGCAGCGTTGATGTTGTTGCCGTCGGCAACGGAGGGAGCCGATGCGCACTGTCCTCTCGGAGCCGGCGCTGGCGCGGACGAAGATCCTCCGCGCCCTTGTTCGCTGCCATCGTGTGGGCAGATCCCGCCTGCCAGCCTAAACGACATCTCGCCCACCTGAGGTATAACTTCTTGTACTGGTCCAGCTCCCTGTGTCGCGTGCGGGTTTTATTCTAGCGACTACTCCCAGCTCCCCATGCATAGTAGCTAGGGTTCGTCTGCTGGTCCAACATCACCTACTAGTACTATTATAGAGGAAATGCCACTCGAAAAGTTGTCCTGATTTATGCCTCGGTGGAGGTATACATGTTGTTTCGACAAAAAGTACATGGTGGTTGTGCGCTCATTGTCCATATGGTGGTAGTACTATCACCGATTAAATGAAGAAATGCTTTTTCTCGGGTATCCTGGTTTAGTTCCCATCAAGATATAATTATGATGCTTCGCTTGTTGGTGTACTTTTCATTAACCCTTTTTATATTTTTGGAAACAGCGATGCGTGTCTCCATACCCGGCATGTCTTCCTCAATTTTAGTGGAACTGCACAAAATTGATGGCCATTGTTGTTCCGCCTCACTCGTCTCTCGCCACGTGGTTCTTCGTTCCTCGAGCTTGATTATTGAGAAGAAATGCAGACCACGTGAGGATTTGTCGAACTTCATAGGTGCCTCACCCAAACTTGATGCCAAATGGATGATGCATCACCATGATGACCTATCGATGCTCATGGTTGCGCCTCATGGTTGCGCTGGCTGGTGAAGCTGATCGATTTTCAATGAAAACAAGCTGTCTTCCATCGCTGCTTTTGCTTGTTACGCACAAAGATGATATCCTTCGTCGCTTCACCTTGGTTGCATTGGAGACGCAATGCGTCTTTCACGTTGGTGCAATTTTATCACACAATTGGCTATGAACCAAATGTTTCCTCGAAGAAGGATCGACGTTGGTACTAAGAGCATAAGTTTTGTATTGATTTCTAAGCCTTCTCACAACTTTGTCTCCAGCTCCCTGTAATTTTATTTGTTCAGCTATTAACTTTGATTTAAAAATGGTGTGGACTAAAACCCGGATGGACGTAGTAGCCTCCATTTTTATTTACTCCGATATTAGATTTGATCAAGTCAAACTTTGTAATACTCTCAAACCTTTCCGATAATTGAAATTAAAATTCTTTATTTGTACACACTCTCACACGTTTCCGTTAATTTGGCGCATGTGTGGTTGTTCACTTAAGGGAGGGTAGTGTACCACACATGAAGGACAGGAAGTGCGACCAGGACGCGTGGGCATGGATCGTTAGTTCATCGGAAGTAGTACTAGTTTTCTTCACTGTACATCAAATAAAGAGTTTCGTTTCGTACTTACACAATTTAAAACGATTGTTATGGAGAGAATAAGAAAACCACTCCCCTATATATTAGTCGTATACACGCGAGAGTACTATATGGACGCAACTTCATTGACTTAGTGCACCCGCCTTTGGGTTTATGACAAGTGGGCCCAAAATGTGGCTGGCTCACCTGTCATATAGCCAAAAGCAGATGCAGTGAAGGCACCGGAGCTCAGTCCGTACTACATTAGTATATATATAAGCGGGAGCTTCAGCGCTTGTTCGCTAGGGTTTGCACTCTCCACACACTCGCCGCAATACATATATGTTACATGTTGGAGGCTCAGCGTTCATTTGTTAGGGTTTGCTATATTCACAGTCTCTCACCCTCTCTTCACCAGATCTAAACAAGACTGCGTTGGCCTCTTGTCTCTCTCTCTCTCCCCTCACAGCTAGTGAAGGAGGCGTCTGTATCCCGTCGCACCAGGAAGGGAAGGAGGTGTAGCGTTAACTCTATCGCCTTCGGCGAGGGAGGCAATCCACTGCCGGCTGCGCTGTTCTCTTTCACCCAGCGCATGTGCGGGAGGGCCACTGACCCCTTCTTCCTCGCAGCCGTGCATAGTGTGGGGAGATCCGGCCTCCCGCCGCATGCCTTGCCACATCCCGACGACCCTAAGGTATAAGTTTCTTTGAAACCGTCGTTGCTCTAGCTGCATGTGGATCTTTTTCGATCTGTAGTCGAATCTAGGTCTTGGTTCAAAGAGGAAAGAAAGGTGCAGTGGGGTGGAGCATGAATCTAGGACGTGGTTCAATGAGGAAAGGAGGGAGGAAAAGTAGTATAGACTGGCTATCCAGCCGCTTTGTTGGTCGAAAAGGGAAAAATGGGGTAACCCAGTACACACATCTGTAAGGAACCGATCTCTTTATTGAAAAGGGAAAGAAACTGGGGGGGGTCGGGTAGTTTATGCAGGACTAGATTTGCTGCCCTCACATAGGAAAAAAGTTCAAAGAGAACAAATATGGGACCAACACAGATATGCTGCTTGGCTACATACTCTGCATCACCCATTTATACGTGTGGACGCACATGGTGCTAGCATGTCCCATACAACTATTTTGCTGTTGTTAATCTAAGAATGCCACCGGAAAATTGAAGCAATGCCACTGTTAAAAGTAAATTACATTTTTAACGAATGTTGTTTCAAGAGAGTGTCTTTGTTAATATGAATCAATGCAACCGTTTTAGAAATGCTACTATCCTACTTTGTTTTCCATCCAAGATAAGTTAGATGCTTCTTTCTATCACCGTTTGTTTCATCCTCCTTTATCGGCAAGTAATTGTTTCCTTTTTGCCTCTGTTAAAACAAGGGTATCTATTCAAGTTGTTGCTATTGCGACATTTTGCTTCGCTACTCAAAACACTTATGTTTTAAGAGTGTTTTGTGCAGTTCAACTTGAATGTCACACCGGTGACTTTGCTTAATTTTGGTGGAACTGCACAAAAGAAGATCGAAATTTGTTTCCAAACTTTGTGGCGAGTTGTTTCAAATCTTGGTCTCAACCACATGATGTGCAGTGTGCTTTGAGATGTTGTGCTACTTGTTTTGGTACTTTTTTAAATAAATGTTGAATTGAAGCTATTGTATTGCTGTCTTTTCCCATTAAGTAGTGAAAAAAATGGGACCAACCCAGACATGATGCTTGTTGCTTTGTTACAACAAATTCAGCATCACCCCTTTATAAGCCAAGAATTGATGCCACTCTCGAATTAACTCTCAATCTTGTTTCAAAACTGCAACACTTGTTAGGGATTGGCGGATTACCATTTTGTGGCGCATGTTTCATCCTCCTTTATTAGCCAGTAGTTGATTCTTTTTTGCCTCTGTTTAAATAGGGATATCTATTCAACTTGTTGCTATTGCAACATTTTGCTTCGCTACGCGAAACACTTTGCTTGATTTCAGTGCAACTGCACAAAACAAGATTGGATTTCCTATTCGTGTTAGCAGATTCGTATTTTATCCTGGTGTTCTCATGAAAGGTCAGTACATGCCTTCATCCACATGATTGTGCAGTGTGCTTTGAG
The DNA here is from genome assembly GCA_021437245.1 of Aegilops speltoides. Taxonomy (NCBI): domain Eukaryota; kingdom Viridiplantae; phylum Streptophyta; class Magnoliopsida; order Poales; family Poaceae; genus Aegilops; species Aegilops speltoides. The sequence goes on along the minus strand of JAHHZJ010001153.1, from coordinate 78,409 downwards.
ATGTTGTGCTACTTGTATTGGTACTGTTTTAAATAAATGTTGAATTGAAGCTATTGTATTGCTATCTTTTCCCATTAAGTAGTGAACAAAAATGGGACCAACCCAGACATGATGCTTGTTGCTTTGTTACAACAAACTCTGCATCACCCCCTTTATAAGTAGATGGAAGCACATATTGTTGTTGCGCCCACTCTCCCCTGGAACTGTTTATGCTTTTCGTTAATCTAATGTCATTTGGTAAAATTAAGCAATGCCACTCTCGTAATTAATTAACTATGAATCTTAGTTCAAAACGCAACACTTGTTAGGAATGGTACTATCCTCGCTTTATAGTTCTTTCTACATGTTTAACCAAGGTATTGTTAAGATAATGTCTCTTTAAAATGAATCAGTTGCATTGTTTTAGGAATGGCACTTTTACGCTTTGTCGTTCTTTATACATGTTGAAACAAGGCATTGTTAAGATAATGTCTCACCAATATGAATGAATCACACCGATGGAGAATTGCTACTCTCCTGCTTTGTTTCCCATTAACACAAGTCATCAACCGTTATTTCTCAGTAATTGTTTCCCTTATACCTATTGTTGCTTATGGGATATCATAATTAAAGCTCGGTTTTATTCCGACTTCGATTTTAGTTGAACTGCGCACAAAAGGAGCCAATGTGTCCAAGGCAAACTGCTGCGTTCTTCGGGTCCAGCTTGGTCGCTCCACTTTGCGTAAAGAAGCGATCCTTGCTTATGTACATTACGTAAGGAATGACCGAGAAGCTTTACAGAGTATTATTAGACACCGTGACATGACTAGTCTGCAGAGACCATTGGCAATTTAACAACACGTGGAGTGCCCCAGGCAAAAGTGCCCAAACAAGTACAAGAAGCTACGACAGACACGATCATAGGCATTACATATTTTGAATGGGAAAAGCTTGTCAAAGTTTAATCATTGATGTTAGCAAGAAGACGTTAGTTTAATATATTGGAATTGGAAAACCTTGTCAAAATTTGCTCATTGATGTTAGCGGAAGACATGCATTTGATATTTTTGAGTGGGGCGCCCTTCTTTGTGAGCAGTGTCGAGTGTTTTTCCTATTCCGTGTTCAGTTTAGAAGTAAATAGTTACTCTACTGAGATATTCCTATGTTAAGAGTTTGTTCTAAATATTGTCTATGTAATGCCAGGCCTTGTGTTTGATTGCAAAGTTGAGCTTGGAATGTTGTGGCATGCGGCATCATGAGCTGTTCACCGTGCCTCCTGAGAATAATGCTTCGTATTGTTTTGCATGTCAATCTAATGCCAGTGATTTTCTTGTTAAGAAGATCACCCTCTTCTATTGTTTCCGTGCGTAAGAAGTTCATCGTCTGATGTTTCATACATAGCCTATACGACATGTCGGGCAGGTTAGACGTGAAACCATATGATCTTCCGACCAACTCATGATATTAGGCCGTGATTGGATCGTTGTTTTCCAACCAAAACCGCTTGTAAATTAAAGCATATGGTCTCGGGCGAAGGCGTTTGGTTGGTCGATTTCGACTAGTAAAATATCGGAAGTACTTCACACACGATAAAAATGTTGAACGACACTCGGACGATTGCTAATCCAGCAGTTAGATGTTGTTTTAGCCTTGCCCATGGATGGCATGATACGCAGGTCGTGCATGTATCGTCTGGTAATGTCGTCCATATAGTAGTGCTCGTAAAATATACACTGGTCTCTCAAATTACACGCGTAACCCGCCGGTTTTACTTACAGACCTCGGGCCCTCAGTTTCATTACGCCTGTATTTTACAGGTTGTTTCCAATGACGAGTAAATTACACTTGTATGTTAATACAAGTTTGAAATAAACCAGAGCTCCCAAGCGCAGCCTTACTGTTTCATGCCGTCTCAGTTTCTCGAAGGTGCTCATAGGTGTCCGATGATCCTGGCTTCCTGAATGAGCAGCGGGCGCTGTATCAGACCTCTGTAGGGCCTGCGAGGCCCTCTCCGTTGTCCTTCGAGTTGTTGCGCTCACCGTGGCGCCGAGCATTGTTAACATGGTCAACGAACATGAGGATTCAGAAGATGACTTTATTTTGACTAGATGACACTAGGGACCCACTAGGGCCATAGTCGTACGTACGCAAGTGCCTCCTTATTATGTACAACTATATTTTTTTTGCTTTCTCCTGGTTTCCTGACACCACGGTCCCACACCATTGTCAACCTATGTAGTCAATATAAACGAGAGAATTGCACAAGGTGCGGCCGACAGCTGGGACCAAGCAGCTCGACCAGTATTTGTGTTTTTGAGGCGTGAGCACTCTGAGCTTTTCTTGGCGATGATTTCGTTGTTGTTCGAGGAGAGCAGGGTATTAATCAAGCAGGTCAGGCCTATCTAGCCCGTGCCGATATCCAGCCCAGATACTACTTTTTCAAGATGAAAATGGCTAGCCCAGCTATACGCCTTTTGAGGAATACCTGTGCAAGGTCAACTTGTTATTCTCCGCCCACTGGCTGCAAATCTCTCCTAGGAGGGATGCATTAGGCTTAATAGGAAAATAGGCTTTAAAAATAATAAATGGGATTTAATTATAAAAACTGGGCAGTAACTATAAAAAATGCACCAAACACGAAATTAGTTTATAAAATATTATTTATGGATTTTGAAAATCTTAAATTTTCATTGTTGCGCGCGCAATATTTCGTTGGATTTTTACGTAATAGAAATTTATATTTCATCTGACTAGAAATTTCGGGATAAAAATATTTCGGATCCCATCAAAATGTGGGAAATTTTATTGAATTCTGTCTTCAACGGTTGGTTGCAATTATTAATCGTTGTCCTAGCTAGAAAATGGGTTGTACTTTTAACAAACTGTAAATGGGCTGTTGTAAATTCCATTAGAATTCAAAAATGGGCTGTACATTCTTACAAAACGCAAATGGGCTATAAGTTCTCTGCCACACACTTGTGGGCCTACTAAGTGATGCGTCCCCTAAAAAAATAAGTTGACGTGTATGCAAGGCTTTGTCAACTTATTATAGTTAACACATGGTTCTAGCAACAGTGCCGTTGGATGTCTATCCAACGGATGTCATGCTTCTTCTTCAATCTCGGATATTCTAAGCTTCGGCCGCCCAAAAAAATGATTCCTCCCCCTAACTTCTGGGGTGCACCGTTTCGGAGGCTGACCTGTGGGCCTGCTAAGTTGGAGCATACCAAGGGCTTTGTCAACTTAGTCAATATAAACGATTCTAGCTTCAGTGACCGTATGATGTCCATCCAACGGCCATAGTGCTTCTTAAACCTTTGGTCCTCTTGGTCCAGCCGCCCAAAGCAGCGCCGGTGTCACCGCTTCCTCCGCCTCCGTGGCGGTTGGGTCTTTGCCGTGGAGGCCTCACTGCCCCCATACTACTCCCACCGCTGGCCAGGCCATCCCTCCACTCACCCACATCCCCTGTTATTCTGTAGTGACGGCAGCCTCACACCGCAGCCGAACCAGTGAACCCTCGTACTCCTCTCCGCGCGGGATTCCACTGCTGCGTCTTCCCCAGCTCCGCGTCGTCCCCTTCCTAGGCGTCGCCGTCATCCACCGCCCTGGTGCTCTCGGCGCGGCGTGGTCAACGTGGTCAACGACCGACTTCCATCGGAAGAGTACTGTACGTGGAGAGGCTGACATCTGGGTCCACGGCGGCCGCAAGGAAGTGCCTCCTTATTACACGCAAAATAATTATTTCTCCACTTCACAGCAGGGACCCACCGGACGGGCCACCTTATTTTGCGAAAAAAACCTTTCCCCCCTGACTGCTAGGACCCATCGGACGGGCCACCGTATTTCGCGAAAAAATGTTCCCCCCGCTGTCAGCTCGGACCCACCAGAAGCGCCTCTTTATTACGCACAAAAAAATGAATACTCCCCCTGCTAGCTGGGACTCACCTTGGTGGGAGGCTGACTTGTGGGCCTACTAAGTTGATGGGGACGGAGGGCTTTGTCAACTTAGTCAATATGAACGATTCTAGCTCCAGTGACCGTACGATGTCCATCCAACGGCCGTAGTGCTTCTTCAACCTCTGGTCTTCTTGCTCCAGCCGCCCAAAGCAGCGCCGGTCGTGCCGCCTGCTCCTACCTCCCGTAGCCGGCTGTGCTGCCGCGGAGGCCTCACCATCCCCTACTATTCCCACCGCTGGCCAGGCCCTGCGGCAATGATACGTCTCCGTCGTATCTACTTTTCCAAACACTCTTGCCCTTGTTTTGGACTCTAACTTGTACGATTTGAATGGAACTAACCCAGACTGACGTTGTTTTCAGCAGAATTACCATGGTGTTGTTTTATGTGCAGAAAACAAAAATTCTCGGAATGACCTTAAACTCCACGGAATATCTTAGAATAAATAATAAAAAATCCTCACCAAAGATGAAGGCCAGGGGGCCCACACCTTGTTCACGAGGGTGGGGGGCGCGCCCCTCCCCCCTGGGCGCGCCCCCTACCTCGTGGGCCCCCTGGTGGCCCTCCGACGCCAACTCCAACTCCATATATTGGCTTTCGGGGAGAAAAAAATCAGAGAGAAAGTTTAATCGCGTTTTACGATACGGAGCCGCCGCCAAGCCCTAATCTCTCTCGGGAGGGCTAATCTGGAGTCCGTTCGGGGCTCCGGAGAGGGGGATTCGTCGCCGTTGTCATCATCAACCATCCTCCATCACCAATTTCATGATGCTCACCGCCGTGCGTGAGTAATTGCATCGTAGGCTTGCTGGACAGTGATGGGTTGGATGATACTTATCATGTAATCAAGTTAGTTTTGTTAGGTTTTGATCCCTAGTATCCACTGTTCTGAGATTGATGTCGCTATGACTTTGCTATGCTTAATGCTTGTCACTAGGGCCCGAGTGCCATGATTTCAGATCTGAACCTATTATGTTTTCATGAATATATGTGTGTTCTTGATCCTATCTTGCAAGTCTATAGTCACCTACTATGTGTTATGATCCGGCAACCCCGAAGTGACAATAGTCGGGACCACTCCCGGTGATGAGTGTAGTTTGAGGAGTTCATGTATTCACTGTGTGCTAATGCTTTGTTCCGGTTCTCTATTAAAAGGAGGCCTTAATATCCCTTAGTTTCCATTAGGACCCCGCTGCCACGGGAGGGTAGGACAAAAGATGTCATGCAAGTTCTTTTCCATAAGCACGTATGACTATATTCGGAATACATGCCTACATTACATTGATGAACTGGAGCTAGTTCTGTGTCACCCTATGTTATGACTGTTACATGATGAACCACATCCGGCACAATTATCCATCTCTAATCCGGTGCCTACGAGTTTTCCATATACTGGTTTACGCTTATTTACTTTTTTGTTGCTACTATTACAATCACTACAAAATACCAAAAACATTACTTTTACTGTCTTTACTTTTGTTACCATTACCACCACTATCATATTACTTTGCTACTAAACACTTTGCTGCAGATACTAAGTTTCCATGTGTGGTTGAATTGACAACTCAGCTGCTAATACTTGAGAATATTCTTTGGCTCCCCTTGTGTCGAATCAATAAATTTGGGTTGAATACTCTACCTTCGAAAACTGTTGGGATCCCCTATACTTGTGGGTTATCAAGACCTTTTTCTGGCGCCGTTGTCGGGGAGCATAGCTCTATTCTTTGAGTCACTTGGGATTTATATCTGCTGGACACTATGAAGAACTTGAAAGACGCTAAGACAAAAATTTATCCCTCAACTACGAGGGGAGGTAAGGAACTGCCATCTAGCTCTGCACTTGATTCACCTTCTGTTATGAGTAAGTTTGCGACACCTAACCCTACTACTGTTATTGATTATGATATGTCGCATGTTATTGATGATGCCACTTCTGCTATGCATGATACTCATGATGAAACTACTTCTATGCTTGATACTATTGTGCCACTTGGTGAATATCTTTATGAGCAAATTGCTAAGTCCAGAGAAAGAGAAATTAGTGAACCTGAACACAATGATGTGAGTGATGATGAACCTATGCCTGTTATTCCTAAGGGTTATCTTTTTAGGGCTGAATCTTTTGAAGCTGTTGTTGCTTGCCAGGATAGTCTTGAACGTAAGAGGTTGCTAATTAAGTGGAGTAAAGAATCTTTTAGAGGAAGGATGAGACCCAATCCTGCTTTTGCTACTTCACCTATCTGTGCCTCTGATTATGATTATTATGATATTTCTGTCAATCAAGATATAATTACTTTGGTTGAATCTGATCCTTTTTATGGCTATGAATCTGAAACTGTTGTGGCACATCTTCGTAAGTTAGATGATATAGCTGCCCTGTTTACTAATAATCTGAGATCGCGCCACCTTTATTTACTTAAAATATTTCCGTTCTCATTAAGGGTGATGCTAAGAAATGGTTTAATTCTCTTGATCCTGGTTGTGTGCAAAGTCCCCAGGATATGATTTATTACTTCTCTGCTAAATATTTCCCTGCTCATAAGAAACAAGCTGCTTTGAGGGAAAATACAATTTTGTGCAAATTAAAGAAGAGAGTCTCCCACAAGCTTGGAGGAGGCTTCTCAAGTTACTTAACGCTTTGCCTGATCATCCTCTTAAGAAACCTGAAATATTTGATATCTTTTATAATGGACTAACTGATGCTTCCAGAGATTATCTGGATAGTTGTGCTGGTTCTCTTTTCAGGGAAAGAACACCGGATGACGTTGAAATTCTATTGAATAATATGTTGGCTAATGAAAATAATTGGGCACCTCCTGAGCCAACTCCTGAGCCAGCTCCTGAGCCTATTACTGAGCCTATTCCTAAACCAACTCCGAAGAAGAGAGGTGTTCTATTTCTTAGTCCCGAAGATATGCAAGAGGCAAAGAAATCTATGAAAGAAAAAGGTATTAAAGCTGAAGATGTTAAGAATTTACCTCCTATTGAAGAAATACATGGTCTTAATTTACCGCCTATTGAAGAAGTATATGATCTCAATTACTTATTTAATGAAGAACCTCCCGATATCCCGACACGGGTAGTAAAGGTAAATTCTCTCTATAGATATGATAAAGCTGAAGTTCCTCCTACTAAAATTGCTAGTCAGTGCTTGGATAAGTTTGATGACTTTATGTTTAAGCAAGATGACTTTAATGCTTATTTTGGTAGACAATTAAAACATAATACCTTTATGATTAAACGCTTGAGTGATTATATGGCTGATATTAGAGGTGAACTTAAACTTGTTAGCAAACATGCTTCTATGGTTACCACTCAAGTAGAACAAGTACTTAAAGCTCAGAAAGAAGTTCTTGATGAAATGAATAGTAAGAAAAATGATTATGATGTTAGAGTGGCTACTAGAACTGGTAGAATGACTCAGGAACCTTTGTATCCTGAAGGCCACCCTAAGAGAATCGAGCAAGATTCTCAGAGAAATAATATTGATCTGCCTAGTTCTTCTAAGAGGAAGAAAAAGAAAAATGATAGGACTGTGCAAACTTCTAGTGAACCTATTGCTGAACCACCTGATAATCCAAATGATATCTCTATGTCTAATGCTGAAACACAATCAGGTGATGAACGTGAACCTAGTGATAATGTTAATGATAATGTTCATGTTGATGCTCAACCTAGTAATGATAATGAAGTAGAAGTTGAACCTGTTGTTGATCTTGATAACCCACAATCAAAGAATCAACGTTATGATAAAAGAGACTTCGTTGCTAGGAAACATGGTAAAGAAAGAGAACCATGGGTTCAGAAACCCATGCCTTTTCCTCCCAAACCATCCAAGAAAAAGGATGATGAGGATTTTGAGCGCTTTGCTGAAATGATTAGACCCATCTTTTTGCGTATGCGATTAACTGATGTGCTCAAAAGAAATCCTTATGCTAAGTATATGAAAGATATTATCACTAATAAAAGAAAGATACCTAAAGGTGAAATTTCCACCATGCTTGCTAATTAAACTTTAAGGGTGGAATACCAAAGAAACTTGGAGATCCCGGAGTGCCTACTATACCATGCTCCATTAAAAGAAATTATGTTAAAACTGCTTTATGTGATCTTGGAGCCGGTGTTAGTGTTAAGCCTTTCTCTTTATATCATAGACTTGACTTGAATAAGTTGACACCTACTGAAATATCTTTGCAAATGGCTGATAAATCAACTGCTATACCTGTCGGTATTTGTGAGGATGTCCCTGTTGTGGTTGCAAACGTTACTATTTTAACGGACTTTGTTATTCTTGATATTCCCGAGGATGATAGTATGTCTATTATTCTTGGAAGACCTTTCCTTAATATTGCAGGGGCTGTTATTGATTGCAACAAAGGCAATGTCACTTTTCATGTTAATGGCAATGAGCACACCGTGCATTTTCCGAGGAAACAACCTCAAGTTTATAGTATCAACTCTATTGGAAAAGTTCCATCGAATATATTTGGAGGTTTTGAATTTCCTCTCCCTACTGTCAAGAAAAAGTATGATATTCTTATTGTTGGGGATTTTCATATCCCCGTTGAGGTAACTTAGTGCCATTCGAAATTTCTCCGGTTCCGTGATTATTCGGAATGAGTTTGTTAACAAGACTTGATCAACCTTGTTAGTGGGTTCATTTTGATGGTCACGAGATGGATGAAACTAGAAGCACAACCTTCTGTACCCTTCTTATATTTTCTGTTATTTAGTAGAAATAAAGTAAAATAGTATTTTTCTGTCTGTTTCCTGACTTATCCGTGCAATATAAAAATATCCCGAAAATAAAAGTCCTCGGAATGCCATGCCAATTTAATATGGTTTTTTCGGGAATATTTGAGAATTTACTGTGCAAAAATTACCACCGGGGGGGGGGGGGAGCTGCCACCTGGCCACGAGGGTGGAGGGCGCGCCCTACCCCCCTGGGCGCGCCCCCCTGCCTCGTGGGCCCACGGTGGCCCTCCTCCACTTATTCTTGCACCCATCTTCTTCCTCTGTCTCACACAAACACGAAAAAACAACTCAAGCACGAGTTCCAACCCCCGTTGCTGTGATTTTTGATCTCCTTGCTCAAAGCACCTCTTGCAAAACTGCTTGGGGAGATTGTTCTTTGGTATGTGACTCCTCCATTGGTCCAATTAGTTTTTGTTCTAGTGCTTTATTCTTTGCAAATTTGTGCTGCATAAGTGACCATGTTCTTGAGCTTGCATGTCAAATTATATGGTTCCAAGTAGTTCTAATGCTTGATATAGGCCCTAGGCACTTGTGGGAGTTGTTGCTATCAATTTTATTGAAGTTGGTTCACTTTTATTTGAAGTTACTAAAAATTTCAGAAATTTTTGAGAGGAAACAATATGCTTAGGAGGATGTTCCAAGGTGGTCCTTCAAGGACGCAAGGTCCCAGGCTTGCAATACGTGATGCTGACGAGGAACCACCAAGAGACGCACTCGTGAGGCCCTGTCAATGGCCTTCAGAAAATTTTATGAATCAAGTGGGAATTAAAGAAGAATTCTACGCATATTTGCGTAATGCCGATCTTGAGGACTTTGAAGCTGATAAATGCCCACAGTATCGTTACCTCACAAGTTCATTTGTGGGGAGGTTTGATTTTACAACTTAGCGTAATTCTCCTTCAGTCATGTTTGACCTTTATGAAAAATCTTATACCATGGACTTAGAGGATTTCACTCTTGCATGCAAACTTCCATCTTGGGGTAGTATCAGGGACCCCCCTAAATCTGAATATAGAGACTTTCTTGCTAGAAGAACTGTGGGGGAATCTAGAGATATAGCGCAGGCCACTATAGGGAGCATTCACTTTCCTGCTATACATTATTTTGCTCTCTTCATTGGTAGATGTATAACTGCTAAGGATGAAGCATGTCACATGTGTGCCTCGATCTCAAATTCTCGTAAGTGCTGTGTTAGGAGACCAATCTTATCATATGGGCGCCATTGTAGCTCGTAGGTTGCATCAGAATAGGCATAGCGGAGATTTCTTTGGAGGAATTTATGCAACCCGCTTAGCTAATTTTCTTGATGTAGACATTCGTGAGGGTGATATGGAGTTACCCTCTTCTTATTTAGATCTTGATCCTATGTTTTTCCACCAGTTCATTGAGAGGACTGGACCACCTTACCAGTACCGGCTAATCTTTAACAAACGACATGTGGTCCGTGTTGCTCTTCCTGCTCCTACCTTCTTTGATTTCCAGGCAAGAGGAAGATATATTATTACCAGAGAGGAGGCAGATGAGTGCGAATGGGGAGTGGAGGCTGCTTGACTCCATGCTACAGCTCAAGCGGCGATAGCCGCTGCGTCACACTACGACCCCAGCTTCACCTACGGATATCCGCCAGGCCACCCCTGGCAATAGACCAACTTAGGCCAAAAGCCTAAGCTTGGGGGAGTACGTATTTCCCACCGACATTACATTCATGTTCACACACACTCATTGCTAGATGTCGGTGCTCACACTCTTTCACTGTAATATCCATGCTAGTTTAAATTTCTTTTTCCTGCTTTCTTCTTGTGTGTTTGTTAAACTTTAAGAAAAATCAAAAAAAAAATAGGTAGTTTATTTCTTTGGTTGTAGTGGAAATTAAAAAGAAAACCCAAAAATATTTCCCGTTCTTCTTTTTACTTGTTGGGAGCTTTCTCGTGTAAATAGTTTTTATTTCTTTTCTTTTCTTTGGGGGTCGAGAAGACCATATTGAAAATGCTTAGTGGCTCTCATATGCATGATTGATTATTCAAAACTTAGAGCCCATATTACTTGTCTTCTCTCTTGAGTTGAATGCTTGCAGATTCCAGCTTAGTCCAATGCACGTGCACTCTTATTATTATACACACCGTTCAGTCGTGCAAGTGAAAGGCAATAATGATGATATATATGATGGACTTATTGGGAAGAGAAAAGATGGTATGAACTCGACCTCTCTTGTTTTTGTAAATATGATGATTCATCGTTCTTGATTCAGCTATTATGAAGTAAACATATTTGCAATGACATTTAGAGATTATAGTTGCTTGTACCATGCTTGATTAGCTATGAGTTATAATGGTTTACCTTGCGTGCCAACATGCTATTAGAATGATTATGATGTGGTATGATGGGATGGTATCCTCCTTTGAATGAATTGAGTGACTCGACTTGGCACATGTTCACGCATGTAGTTGAATCAAATCAACATAGCCTTCATGATATTTATGTTCATGGTGGATTATATCCTACTCATGCTTATATTCGTGTAAATTAATTTTAATGCATGTTTACGATTGTTGTCGCTCTCTCGCTTGGTCGCTTCCGGTCTTTTGCTAGCCTTCACTGCACTAAGCGGACTATCGCTTATGCATCCAAACTCCTTAAACCCCAAAGTTGTTTCATATGAGTCCACTATACCTACCTATATGCGGTATCTACCTGCCGTTCCAAGTAAATTTGTATGTGCCGAACTCCAAACCTTCAAATAAAATTCTATTTTGTATGCTCGAGCAGCTCATGTGCAACTAGGGCTGCCTATATCTTCCATGCTAGGTGGGTTATTCTCAAGAGGAGTGGACTCCGCTCCTCATTCACGAGAAAGGGTCGGTAACCGAGATGCCCAGTCCCATGATCCAAAAAGATCAAAGCAAATCAAAATAATTAAACAAAACTCCCCTTGGGACCCGTTGAATGTTGGAGGCACTCGTTGTTTCGAGCAAGCCATGGATTGATGCTTGTGGAGGAGGGGGAGTATAAACTTTTACCATTTTGTTTGGGAACTGCCTATAATGCATGTAGTATGGAAGATACAACCATCTCATAGTTGTTGCGTTGACAGTGAAAGTATGCCGCTCAAAATATTATTTATCTCTATTTCAAAATCGAGCTCTGGCACCTCTACAAATCCCTGCTTCCCTCTGCGAAGGGCCTATCTATTTAATTTTATGTTGAGTCATCACCCTTCTTATTAAAAGGCACCCGCTGGAGAGCACACTATCGTTTGCATTCATTATGATTGGTTTATATTGGGTATGACTTGACTGGATCTCTTTTACCATGAATTACAATGTTTAGTCAGTCCTTGGTCTTTAAAGGTGCTCTGCATTTATGTTTTGCGGTCTCAGAAAGGGCTAGCAAGGTACCATTTCGTTATATCATGTTATGATTATTTTGAGAAAGTGTTGTCATCCGAGTTTTATTATTATGGCTTGCTAGCTGATTATATTATTGATATTAGTAATTGTGAGACCTACGTGTTATTGTGAGTATGGTTAGTTCATAATAATTGCTGAAACTTGAATGCTGGCTTTTCATGTTTACAACAACAAGAGCAAACAGAGTTTGTAAAAGTTTTTCTTTTTCTCTTTCAGTTTGTCAACTGAATTGCTTGAGGACAAGCAAGGGTTTAAGCTTGGGGGAGTTGATACGTCTCCGTCGTATCTACTTTTCCAAACACTCTTGCCCTTGTTCTGGACTCTTACTTGTATGATTTGAATGGAACTAACCCGGACTGACGCTGTTTTCAGCAGAATTACCATGGTGTTGTTTTATGTGCAGAAAACAAAGATTCTCGGAATGACCTAAGACTCCACGGAATATCTTAGAATAAATAAGAAAAAATCCTCGCCAAAGATGAAGGCCAGGGGGCCCACACCCTGTTCACGAGGGTGGGGGCGCGCTCCTCCCCCCTGGGCGCGCCCCCTACCTCGTGGGCCCCCTGGTGGCCCTCCGACGCCAACTCCAACTCCATATATTGGCTTTCGGGGAGAAAAAAATCAGAGAGAAAGTTTAATCGCCTTTACGACACGGAGCCCGCCAAGCCCTAATCTCTCTGGAGGGCTAATCTGAGTTCGCTCGGGCTCCGGAGAGGGTGATTCGTCGCCGTCGTCATCATCAACCATCCTCCATCACCAATTTCATGATGCTCACCACCGTGCGTGAGTAATTGCATCGTAGGCTTGCTGGACGGTGATGGGTTGGATGAGATTTACCATGTAATCGAGTTAGTTTTGTTAGGGTTTGATCCCTAGTATCCACTATGTTCTGAGATTGATGTTGCTATGACTTTGCTATGCTTAATGCTTGTCACTAGGGCCCGAGTGCCATGATTTCAGATCTGAACCTATTATGTTTTCATGAATGTATGTGTGTTCTTGATCCTATCTTGCAAGTCTATAGTCACCTACTATGTGTTATGATCCGCAACCCAAGTGACAATAATCGGGACCACTCCCGGTGATGACCATAGTTTGAGGAGTTCATGTATTCACTATGTGCTAATGCTTTGTTCCGGTTCTCTATTAAAAGGAGGCCTTAATATCCCTTAGTTTCCATTAGGACCCCGCTGCCACGGGAGGGTAGGACAAAAGATGCCATGCAAGTTCTTTTCCATAAGCATGTATGACTATATTCGGAATACATGCCTACATTACATTGATGAACTGGAGCTAGTTCTGTGTCACCCTATGTTATGACTATTACATGATAAACCACATCCGGCATAATTATCCATCGCTAATCTGGTGCCTATGAGTTTTCCATATACTGGTTTACGCTTATTTACTTTTCCGTTGCTACTGTTACAATCATTACAAAATACCAAAAACATTAGTTTTACTGTCTTTACTTTTGTTACCGTTACCACCACTATCATATTACTTTGCTACTAAACACTTTGATGCAGATACAAAGTTTCCAGGTGTGGTTGAATTGACAACTCAGCTGCTAATACTTGAGAATATTCTTTGGCTCCCCTTGTGTCGAATCAATAAATTTGGGTTGAATACTCTGCCCTCGAAAACTGTTGTGATCCCCTATACTTGTGGGTTATCAGGCGACGGCAGCCTCACACCGCAGCCGAACGAGTGAATACTCATACTCCTCTCCGCGTGGGCATCCACTGCCGCGTCTTCACCGGCTCTGTGTTGTCCCCTTCCTAGGCCTCGCCATTGTCCACCGCCCTGGTGCTCTCGGTGTGGCGTGGTCAACGTGGTCAAAGAATGACTTCCATCGGACGGGCACTGTACGTGGAGAGGCTGATAGCTGGGTCCACGGCCGTAGCAAGGAAGTGCCTCCTTATTACGCTGAAAATAATGATTCCTCCACCTGACAGTAGGGACCCACCGGACGGGCCACTGTATTTCACGAAAAAAATGTTTCCCTCCTGACTGCTGGGACCCACCAGCTACACCTTCGCACGCAAGTAAGTGCGTCCGGGCAAAAAAACGATTCACCCCCCTGACAGCTGGGACCCACCAGCTACATCTTCGCACGCAAGGAAGTGCGTCCAGGCAAAACAAAAAACAAAACGATTCGGCCCCCTGACTGCTGGGACCCACCAGCTACATCTTTGCAGGCAAGAAAGTGCCTGACAATCGGGAACCACCTGGTCGAAGCGTACGTAGTGTTGTCATTTTGGTCGCGAACGTGTACGTAAATACTGGTCGATGTAGAGGCGCACACGTGTCGTACTAGAGGCGCGCACGTGTCGTAGTAGAGGCGCGCACGTAGCATGTACACGTACGTACAGCGGTGAGGGTGCAAGAAAGAAAATACGGCCACGTACGTACATACGGGCAGGGTCTCAAACGCCTACTCGCGCATACGTACATGGCTGGGTCAGAACGGAGAAACATCGTTGTCGTCGTGTTCATGGGGAGGCAACGGGATGCGTCGTGTTCATGGGGAGGCAACGGAATGCGTCGTGTTCATCAGGAGGCAACGGAACGCGTGGGAGCCAACCGGCTGGGTCGGAGCGGAATGCGTGGTCGTGTTCATAGGGAGGGCTTGGACGAACAGTAATGGAAACGAGGCTGGCGTATCGCTGTGGAGGAAACGGACCTCCTATGTTCAAACGGGTCCCGTTGATCGGGAGGGTGTGGCGATCGCAGAACGGAGGAAACGGACCTCCTATGGTCGTAAACGGGGTCCCGTTGATCGGGAGGGTGTGGCGTCCGCAAAACGAATCTAAACGGACCTCCTACGGTCGAAACAGGGTCCCGCTGATCGGGAGGGTGTGGCGATCGCAAAACGGACGAAACGGACTTGTGTTAGAGTGTTACGCTCAAACGGGGTCCTGTTCATCGGGAGGGTGTGGCGATCGCAAAACGGACTCCACGGATACTGCTCATCCGCACCGCTGACCTCCTCCAGCCACCACGGGCTACCATCGACCTCCTCCACCTCCATGGGCTCCTCGCTCATCCAGCCTCCACCGCGCTTACTCCACCGGCCATCGCTCAACCACCCCTTCACGGGCACCCTCCACCGCTCATCGCTCATCCAGCCCTCCACACCATGGGGTCCTGTTCAACCACCCTCCACGGCCACCCTCCACCGCTCATCGCTCATCCAGCCCTCCACACCACGGGTCCTGTTCATCTAGAGGCAACGCCACCGCCATCGCTCATCCAACCCCCGCAACGCCATCGCTCATCCAATCGATCGGCTTCGATTAGCAGCAGAGCGGCGAATAGCTCCATCGGGTTCGCTTAACACCATCGATCGATCGCCGGGTTCGATGTGCGTAGCTCGCAGTCTGCAATCGCTGGGTTCGATTAGAGCCCAACGCCGCCAGTTCGCTAGAGTTAACGCCGCACACACACGCCAGATGTGTACGAGAGAAACGCGCATCGCTCAACCCCTGACCTCCCACCGTAACCGGCAACTACCTGAAATTTTCCTCCCCCTTGCTTCTACCACGGTTTTTTCCGTCATGGACGGCCCAAAGAATGTCATGCAGCTGCGTCTCCGGCCCTCCCAGGACGAAAAGCCCATTTTTTGTCATGATTTTTTGTCATAGAAGTAGGAGCCCACCACATCTATGATGATACCGGGTTTTGTCACAATTATCGTCATATAAGTGGCATATGTATGACAGAAAAAAAATTCGTTCGGCCCAAAATGTCAAGGATGTGTCTTTTTTTTGTAGTGAGTCACCCCGGAGACCCAAGATCAGCATAATGCGGATGTTGCAAAGCTAAAAGATCAGATAACTCAGGCCAAGGCGGACTTGGCGGCTGAGGAGGCCAGGATGGCTGAAGAGTGGGCCGCTTTAGATGCCCAATCACAACAAATCCAGGCACAAAATTGCCGGCTTATGTTGGATCAGAATGCGTCAAACGAAGTAATGAGAAGGAAGTACCGGTCTTGTCTGCCGCCGGTTTACGAGGGTACGAATCTCTTCAATACGCCAGATCCGCCCAAAGAATCCGGCAGCAAGAAACTGCATCGAGGCACACGGGCAGCGCCGGATCAGCCACGGGTGATGGACCCGCCTCGATGGACGGACAACCCGCCGCAATACGTAACAACACCACCGAGTCACTTCTCTAGCCCTTTGGATAACATGATCGCTGCAACATCGCGTTTGGCAGCTATTCCGATGGAGGGTGACTCACTAGCGGCGGTTGAGACACGACGAGCCAGGGATCTCCTTCAAACCGCTGTTGTGCAGCAGCAGGCTTACTCCTACAGCCGAGACAGAATACATTCAACCCCCCGTCCGAGCAAGAGTTATAGCAGGCACATGGACGAATCGGCTGTGTCAAGCAGTGCACGGCATCGTGATGCCCCTCGGGGGCCTAATACGGTGCACGGCGGTTTGAATGCTCAGGATGTGGTGAACAACGGTAGATCACGGTGCGAAGCAGAGTTAGCAGCGTAGTTGGCAGCGCAGTACCAGAATCAACCCGCTCCCGTTCAGCCAGTGGCATCAGTTGAACATGGTTTGGCCTTTAGCTCTTGGGGAGTACCGTGCCTCACCCCGGCTCTGCGTAATGTGCGGCTGCCCAAGGATTTCAAGGGTCCGCGTAAAGCGCCTAACTATACCGCTGATCAACCCCCTGAGGCGTGGGTTGAAAGTTATGAGATGGCAATGGAGATGCTAGATGTGGATGAAGCGGCGTGTGCAAAATACTTCACCATGATGTTAGAAGGAACATCTCGTACCTGGCTGAAGAGCCTGCCCGTTAACTCGATCAGTTCATGGGATGAGTTGAAGGCCAAGTTTATAGCAAACTTCAAGGACACATGCAAGCAACCTATGTCCACTGTAGATCTGGCGGCTTGTGTCCAAGGAGAGAATGAATCAACAACTCATTGGGTGCGCCGGGTTTCAGAAATTTTGCATTCGTCAGGCCGCATCAATCCTGACATGGCGATTGTGACCTTGGAAGGTAATTGCCGGTTTAAGTCACTGAAGATGAAGTTGGGATGGCTCAAGCGTCACTGTAATGATATGGGAACGCTCATGGCGGCTCTAGTTAAGTATGCTGATTCTGATAATACCAAGGACCCCGATTCTGATGAAGAAAAGCAGGAGAAGGGAAAGAAAAATGCCGGTTCAAAAGGACAGCATAACCAGGTGAGCCACGGGAATAATGGTAAGCGTAAAGCAAACAGTTCAGATTTTGTGGCTAACACCAATATGCAGGGCAATATGCAGCGCCGTAAGGGTAAACCGCCCCAGCGCGGCGGAGGCATGAATCCGGAACGCTTGTCAAACCAGCCCTACCCAAAGCACGGGACAAAGGAGGTTCCGACCACACACCTCTGGAAGGATTGTCACATCATGAGGGAATTCAAAAACTCGTATCTTTTCCGGTATGATCAGGGTCCGTCTGGTGGTTCCGGTCCAGGGTTTCATGGGCCGGGTTACGGTGGTGGCGGTTCAAACTCAGGATTTCAGAATAATCAGGGCAATCAGAACAACCAAGGTGGTCACAATCAGCAGAGTAATCAGGGGAATCAGTAGCAGTCGGGTTATCAGAGCAACCCGAAGCAGTTAAACGGTGGACAATATCATGTCTTGACTACTAGTTTGTGCAAGCGCGATCAAAAGCTCCATAAAAGGGCAGTAAACTCTATTGAGCCGGCAGTGCCCCGTTATCTACGCTGGTCTGAGCAGCCTATTGAGGATCATCCGCCCCGGGTTGACAATCTGGGCCACCTAGCTTTGGTAGTTTCACCGCAGGTTGGAGGTTATAAGTTCACCAAGGTACTCACGAACGGAGGGAGCAGTATCAATATTTTGTATTACGAAACCTTCCGGCGTATGGGGCTGACAGATAAGAACCTTAGACCGTCAAACACCGTGTTTCACGGTGTGGTGCCTGGTAAATCGGCTTACCCGGTTGGTAAGATAGCTCTGGAGGTGGTTTTTGGAGATGATCATGATTCAAGATCCGAGACGGTGACCTTTGAAGTGGTCAAGATCAGAAGTCCGTACCATGCCTTGTTTGGACGGCCGGTTTATGCTAAATTCATGGCAAGGCCGTGTTATGTGTATCTGCAGCTCAAGATGCCGGGTCATAAGGGGACCATCACGGTTCATGGCAGCCGTAAGATTGCGCTGGAGTGTGAGGAAGGTGATGCGGCTTGTGCTGAATTGGTTTGTGCAACGGAGGAGTTGAAGTTTTATAAGGACAATGTTGATCCGGCAGATATGACTTCTCTGAAGAAGCCAACTACAGAGCATGATCCGGTTTTGAAGTTTAAATCGGCTGATGAGACTAAATTGGTTGATTTTGTTCCTGGCAATTCATCCAAGCAGTTCAGCATCAGCGTCAACTTGGATCCGAAATAGGAAAGCGCACTCATCGAGTTCATCCGTGAGTACCGGGACATCTTTCCATGGAAACCTTCTGACATGCCAGGTGTACCGAGGGAACTCGCTGAGCACACTCTTAATATTGATCCGAAGTTCAAACCGGTCAAACAGTTTCTTCGCCGTTTCAATGAAAAGCGGCGCAAGGCCATTGGTGAAGAGGTAGCCCGGCTATTGGTAGCAGGGTTTATTGTGGAAGTGTTTCATCCAGAGTGTTGGCTAATCCGGTGCTGGTACTGAAGAAAAACGGCACTTGGCGGATGTGTGTGGATTGCACAGATTTGAACAAAGCTTGCCCAGCTGATCCCTTTGCCCTCCCTCGTATTGATCAAATCATTGATGCTATGGCGGGTTGTGAGCGTTTGAGTTTCTTGGATGCTTATTCTGGTTATCATCAGATCAAGATGGCAGTGAAGGACCAGGAGAAGATAGCTTTCATCACTCCCTTTGGAGCCTTCTGTTATGTGTCTATGCCCTTTGGGCTCAAGAGTGCCCAGGCAACTTATCAGCGCTGTGTGCAGAATTGTCTTCATAATCAGATTGGGCGCAATGTTCATGCCTATGTGGATGATATTGTGGTGAAATCCAGGAAAGCAGAGACACTCATCACTGATTTGCAAGAAACCTTTGATAATATGGGAGTTTATAAAATGATGCTCAATCCGGCTAAGTGTGTCTTTGGTGTTCCGGCAGGCAAGCTCCTAGGGTTTCTGGTATCTAACAGGGGTATTGAGGCTAATCCGGAAAAGATTAAAGCTACTACGTCCCTCGCTAAACCGGCATGTATCAATGATGTTCAACGTCTGGCAGGTCGCATTGCGGCTTTCAGGCGGTTTATCAGGCGATTGGGAGAGAAGGTGATCCCCTTGTATCAGATGTTGAAGAAGACAGACAATTTTGTCTGCAATGATGCTGTTGATGCTGCGTTTGAGGACTTAAAGAAGCAGTTGGCTGAACCGCCGGTTCTTGCTGCTCTAGAGGACAAGGAGCCACTGTTATTATATGTGGCTGCTAATGCCCGGGCTGTCAGTGTAGCTATTATGGTGGAGCGCAAGGAGGCTGGGAAGGAGCACCCGGTTCAAAGGCCGGTTTATTATATCAGCGAAGTGCTCATTGAGTCAAAGCAAAGATACCCGCATTAGCAGAAGCTGGTATATGGGGTTTTCATGGCAAGTCGAAAGCTTAAACAGTACTTTCAAGGTCATCCCATCACAGTGGTCAGTTCTGCTCCTTTGGGGGATATCATCCAGGACGGGGAGGCAACTAGCCGAGTTGCTAAGTGGGCTATTGAACTTGGACCACATGGTGTGAAGTATATGCCTCGAACAGCTATCAAATACCAGGCCCTTGTGGATTTCATCAATGATTGGACAGAGTTGCAGACACCGGAAGACAAACCGGACAGTACATACTGTACTATCCATTTTGATGGGTCCAGGCAATTGGAGGGCTCGGGGGCTGGAGTTGTCCTTACTTCCCCTCGAGGTGATAAAATTCATTATGTTCTTCGCTTGATGTTTCCTTGTACTAACAATGCATCTGAGTATGAAGCCTTACTCCATGGTCTTCGAGTGGCTAAGGAAATGAACTTAGCCGGGTACGATGCTTTGGAGACTCGGATCTGGTAGCCCAGCAAGTTTCAGGTACTTGGGTTCCAAGGATCCACTCATGGCGGCTTACCGACGAGAGGTGGATATTGTTGCTGGTCACTTCAAGGGTTATCAAGTGGAGCACATTGATCGGCGCAAAAATGAGGCAGTTGATGCTTTAAGCCGGCTGGGATCTCAGCGTAAACCGGTGCCACCCAATACCTTTCTGGATGTCTTGCACAACCCGCCAGTTCAGTTGCCTACAGAGGAGGACCTCACTATTCCTGATCCGGAGGCACAGTTGGTGGCCGCTTTACACATTATTCCGGATTGGACGGTTCCATACTTGGCGTATATGAACCGGGCGAAGTTACCGAAGATGCGCTTTTGGCCAGACAGATAGTCCGGCGGTCCAAGTCCATGGTTATTCACAACGGCGAGTTACACCGTTGTAGTGTCTCTGGTGTGTTCCAGCGCTGTATTTCTCCTGAAGAAGGCCGTGAGATTTTATGAGAGATCCACGAAGGAGACTGTGGTCATCGTGCCAGTTCAAAATCCTTGGTTGCTAAAGCGTTTCGTCATGGTTTCTATTGGCTGATGGCTCATGTTGATGCTGAGGACTTGGTGAGGCGGTGCGATGGTTGTCAGAAATTCTCACGACGAGCTCATGTTCCTGCTCAGGAGCAACAGATGATTCCTATCACTTGGCCGTTTGCTACTTGGGGGCTTGACATGCTAGGGCCTTTCAAGCGATCCAAAGATAAGAAGACCCACCTGTTGGTGGCGGTGGACAAGTTTACTAAATGGGTTGAAGCGGAGCTAGTAAGCAAGTGTGACGCAGCCACGGCGGTTCAATCATCAAAAAGGTGATCTTCCATTTTGGTTTTCCACATGGCATTATCACAGATAATGGCACGAACCTCTCCAAAGGCGAGATGGAGGACTTTTGTCAACGAGAGCATATCCGGCTTGATGTGTCATCTGTGGCTCACCCCCAATCTAATGGTCAAGCTGAGAGAACCAATCAGGAAATCTTGAAGGGTATCAAGCCCCGACTTATGGTTCCTTTGAAGAGGACGCCGGGTTGTTGGGTGGAGGAGCTACCATCTGTGTTATGGAGCATAAACACCACCCCAAACCGATCTACAGGTTATACACCTTTCTTCATGGTTTACGGGGCAGAGGCGGTACTCCCAAGTGATATTCGTCATGACTCGCCCCGGGTTGCCAATTATGTTGAAGTGGACAATGAGCAAGCACGTCAAGAAGCATTGGACCTGTTTAGATGAAAAACGGGATATGGCGTTGGCTCATTCGGCGGTTTATCAGCAAGACCTGCGACGTTATCACAGCTGCCGGGTTAGAACAAGAACCTTTCAAGAAGGCGACTCAGTGCTCCGGCTCATCTAGGATCAGACCGATATGCACAAGTTATCCCCACCTTGAGAAGGGCCCTTTGTGGTCAGCAAGAATCTGCACAACGGATCATACTACCTCATCGACGTTCGCGAGCACAAAGACTCAAGCAAATCGGAGGAGGAGACCCGTCGGCCGTGGAATATCGCTCTTCTACGGCCTTACTACACCTGAGCCATAGGCTCTCATTATGTACATATTTTGACAATGTATATATTATGATCAATATAATAAACCACCGTCCTTCCTACAAGCAGGGCCTCTGCCATTTTTCCAATATTTCTTGATTACAAGGGGGCTTCTGCTTACAAAGCGACGTCCTGTTTTTTCCATTAAACCGGCTATCATGCCACAATAAAGCTTGGGAGCTTCACACCCAAGGGGCCAAAGAGAGTATTGTTGCTGAAAGCACAACTCAAACATAGGCACCCATTGAGCACCGCTCACAAAGTTACTTGGGGGCTCTTTGTGCGAAGCAACAAAGAGTTTGAAAGGACCCTTGTAATTGGCTATCGAGCCATGGCTTGGAAGCCTGGTGTATTCACCTAAAACCCCAGGTTAACCTGCCTTCATCAAGTAAGCCACTCCTATCCAGGTAATCCTGGCATGACCCGCCGAACATTTGACAAGTCAATCTTATACAGACCCTGAACTTGTCAAAGTTAAAACGACGATTGGTTAGTTGGAGGTCCATCTTGAAAGGCTTTGTCAAATGGTTTAACTCAGCGGCCTAGCAGCCCACGAAAAGCCTCGAATTTGGGCCTGGCAGCCCTTGAAAAGCCTCGACTACAAATTTTATTTCCTTTTGCTTTTCGCAAGTTTTATCTCTTTTTGATCAAGTTCTAAGTTAAACCGGTGTTTACTGACCCGACCAGACTATATGTCATTACATCAACCCCGTGTTTCTTAACCCGGCGTGGCTTCCAATTATCAGCTATTAGCACATAATCAATTATGAAACCGGCATATCTTAATCCGGTCTGGCATTGACTATAAGTCGCCAGGATGATCATCCGGTGTTTATCATAACCCGACATGGCTTATTACACACCAGCATAATGCGGTGGGCGTTTTCAAACACTCAAGGTTTGGGTTATCACCCTTACTACATAAGGTTGGTAAGCCAACAAAAGGTGATTTAATATCACAGGTATCATATATCTCATATTTCATTACTTTATAACCTTGGTCATTAGAATTCTGGTTCTGTATTGGGTATCATAACCCGTCCGGCGATAAACCGCCAGGACATGTCTAAGTTTTTCAAATGCAGAAGGCAGGATTTTATAAGAAATACCAAGGCAAATAAAGCTAGCATTGCAACAATCATGCCGAATTACAATATCAGGTAGCAATGCACGATGGCAGAAGATCAAAGTATTTCAACTAGCCTATTACAAGGCGCTTTGATGCCCAAAAGAATAATTCTTTGTTGTCCACAATGCTATATGTGAAAATCAAACCGGTTGGCGGATTATGATTCATCACCAGGCTGACATGAAGTTGAAGGATTATCTCGCGTCGGTTCAACTTCCTCCTCCTCACCCAGTGGCTGGAAGTCAAGGGTGGTCCAATCAATCCTGGTTAAGGCTTGAAAGACAGCTTCGTTGCTTATAAGGTTGGACAGTTCAATGTCAGGGGCATAGGTGTGCTTACAGATTGGAGGGATTAGATTATGAGCTTCTTTCACAGCTGCGTCAACCCGTTTGTTATCTACGTCATAGCTGGACCGGTAGACAGACAAGTCAACCTCTTCAGCCAATTGGCTTGCCAGTGGGCTCATCTCTTTTGTCAAGACTTTGAGGGCTTCATTATCAAAGTCTGATCCGTCTTCTTGTTGACCAGGATAGTCCTTTGCGATATCTGCCGGATCAAGATCAGCAATCCACGCTTTGGCCCGAGTCAGTGCTGTTAAAGCGCCCGCCCTTGCAGCAGATCGCTTTACCTCTTCCATCTGGGCTGGTGTCATAGATAGTTTGGTCAACGTATCTTTGATCAAAGTTGGTGCCGGTTTGTTGAAGGAGGCCACACAGATGACTTGTTGAGCACCAGTATACAATTGTTCTATCAACGTGTAGGCTGCTTTCAACTTCATCCGCATATCCGAGCCCAGATGAGCAACACGACTACCTGCAAACGGTTTAAGAATTTGTCGTTAAACCGGCAACTTTCAAAATGTTTAAGGAAGGTGCTTACAAAGAGTACTTACCAAATATTGCTGAAGTCATAGCATTGACTTGATGCTTTAGCCCAGTTAGCTCCTCTGCCACCGGTTTAAGAGCTGCTTCGGCGTCTTCAGCCCGCTTTAATAAAGCAGCCTTCTCTATTTCCCAATCCGCCCGCTCACTTTTGAAACCATCCTTTAGTTGCTCCATGGCAGTCAAAGCGCCCTTCAGTTCATCTTCGGCCTTGGAGGTTTCTGCTTGCTGAGACTTGATGTTTTCCTGAAGATCGGCAATCTGAGAATCTTTGTTGCCTAAGTCAGCCTGCAAAAGACAGATGATGAAGATGTTAAGATTTTTTCTCAAAGTCCCAAGCACATAACAAGTTATACACTTGGCACTTGGGGGGCTAATGCGGATTGCTTTTTATTTAGACTATCATTCAAAGTCCCAAGGCTCAATACAAGTATTAATCTTGGCACTTGGGGGCTAATGCATAATTGATCAGAAAAATCAAATGTGAAGGAATTCAATAAGGACAAGTTTGGAATAGAAAGTCCCAGTTCATCTTACAAAGATAAACCGGCCCTTGGGGGCTACACAGATAAAAGTCTTTTTATTTAAAGTCCCTGTTCATCTTGAAGAGATAAACCGGCCCTTGGGGGCTACAATGGAGTTGATATACAGTGCAAAGAAAATTTATGAAGTGTTTGGAAGTTACCTCATAACGCTCCTTCATCAAGTTGACCAAACCGGCCTCATAGTCACAGCTTGTATATAGGCAGTTTAGGTATCCAGAATGAAGTTCTTGAGCGGAGAGATGAGCATAACTTGGCAGATCAGTCTTCCATTTGCCCTTCTCTTCAGCAGCAGATTCCACCTTGGCATTGTCTTTGACAAAGCGACAGGATTACCAGGAGAAGTATGGCCAACTCCAGTAATCACAACATCATCAGTTGCTGTATTTGGGCTCGCCGGTTTGTCTGAGGCCTTGGCCGGGCTCGGCGGATCAGCAGTTGGACTTGGAGGATTGGCTTGCGGGCTTGGCGGATTGATATGAGGGCTTGCCGGGTTAACTTCTGGCGGATCAGCATCAGTGCCCTGACCTTGTGGCACAGGATCATCCATGGCAATATCAGCATCTCCGCCAGCGCCTTTTGAGGTCCTATCCGGTTCAATCTCATCAGTGGGAGCATTTGTTTTCGCTTTCTTGCTGAATCGGGCTTTGGCGTTGCAAATTGGCAACAGAGGATTAATGTGGTAAATCAGCGCAAGAAGGCAAATCTAAAATTATTATACTTACCCGGGAACGGTCTTGAGGGGAGGCATTTGCGTGGTTGATGAATCGCCAGAGGATGAATTGGAAGTTACCTGATAATTTGAGTCAAACGGATTAAGAGGGTATCGGAAGGAACCCGCCAAGGGATAGGACTTGTTAGAATTATAAGAGACCTTTGCACGGCGCTTCCGGATTGGAGTGTCTGGTAAACCGGAAGAAGTGACTTGCTGGCCACTATGCCGGGTTGTGCGACGAGCTTCGGGATGCTGTGGATCCAAATGAGTGAAAGGATGTGAACGTTTCACTTTCCGGATTGCGCAATGGATTTTTCTTACTGGCACAAGATCGGAATTGGAGGAAAGGAAGATTATCTCTACATGGTCAGCATGACTAGCTTCCACATCATCCTGGTAATGGTCGTTGTCAATAAGATGTATGAAAAATGAACCAAGGGAGTCAAGTTCTACCTCTTGTTCCGAATCATCAAGATCTTCGGGCAGATCAGAGGACTCGGCGGTTTTCTTCTTGGCTGGCCTCTTTGTGGCCTTGCTCTTAGCACGAGGAGCTCTCACCGGTTTGTCTTGAGCTTTTGCCGGTTTGTCTTGAGTTTTCCTCTTCCAGAAAGGATCTTTGGCCTGTAAGAATAAACAAAGGTTATCAGAAAAATTATTAAAGCGGAGACGGATTAGAAAGCAGAAGGATAAAATTCTTACCGCTGGCGGTTTTGTTGGAGGCATAAAAGGGACGCAGCCCAGTCTTGCTGCATTCAGGGATCGGTTCATCCTGCATCTTCTTGACAGACTCAGTGACTTCATCATCAGTCATCTGTATTTCATGGTGCCGTTGAGGGTCCTTGACGTCCCCGGTATACTCATGCATCAACCTGGTGCGGCGGCTTAAAGGCAGGATACCCCATGATACCCAGCAACGAACGAGATCAATGTTTGTTAAGCCGTTTGCTAGAAGAGCCCGGAGCTTAGCAAGTTGAGGCGCATATGTTTGTCGTTCTTTAGCAGTGAGCCGCTGAGGCAGTGGATGTCCATTGCTGAGCCGATGAGCACGGTAACCTGGGTTTTCATCAGCAGGAGCGGTGTTCTGACAGTAGAACCATGTTTGATTCCAATCTTTGGGGTGGCTGTGATGTTTGGCATGAGGAAAATTGACTTCTTTCCTTTTCTGAATTGACACTCCGCCAAGTTCAGTATTGGGGCCGTCAGAAAATTCAGTGTGGCGGTTCAAGTGAAAGAAGTCCCTGAAGAGTTGAACAGTTGGTTCTTCTTGAAGGTAAACTTCACAGAACACTTGGAAATTGCAGATGTTGGACACAGAGTTCGGTCCAATGTCTTGAGGACCGAGTTGGAAGTTGGCAAGTACATCCCGGAAATTTTTTTGATCCGGGAGGGCTAAACCCTCGGTCCAAATGCTGCATAAACACAACCACTTCTCCATCTTGAGGTTCAGGAGGGTTTTCAGCACCAGGGACTCTCCAATGAATGACTTCCTTCTTTGCCAAAGCGCCAGTTAGAACATATCCATTGACTTGTGTTTTTGTGATCCGGGAAGGAACCCAGTTGCAAGAGGAGAATTGCTTGGCCATTTTGGAGGACAAACTGTAAAGGAAGTGCAAACGCCGGTTCACGGTTCAAGATTGATATGCACAAACTGGTATCAAACCGGAGAATTTAATCAAAGCATGTGTGTACACTAAACCGGAGATGGATGTTCAAGAACATATGGCGGTTTACGAGAGGGCTAATAGTACCTGCCGGATTGTCGTTTTTCTACAAGTTAAACCGGCTACAGTGGCACGAAGGGCAATAGATCTGAAAATTACTAGGTGCTACACAAACAGGTTTCACAAGCTAAGGATTATTACTTTGGATCTAACACAGTTCAGTAAAAGGAAAAAATATCAAGATCCTAAAACAGCGACAGCAGAACAGAATGTAAAGGAGCCAGATGAGATTTGTTCGTGGTCCTAAAGATATTATGCGGAGGCGAAATAAACTAAAAGCTTCGGCCGCAGAAGAAAAAGGTCAAGTTGGTCTAGATTCAATGAGAACAGTAAGGGCGAAACAATGAGCAGGGACGAACACTGATGAACACAGATGAGCACCGAAACCCTAACACAGGTCTAGGGTTGAGGGAAAAAGACTTACCGATTCACAAGAGTAGCGGAGGAGAGCCGCGGATCTCTGGTGCGTTCAGGTTGATGGAGCGGCCAAGGATGATGCAGAGCTTCAAGGTCGACGACGACGGCGGAGCTGTCGGGCTTGCGCGTTGAGAGGAAGAAGAAGAAGCACGGAAGGGGAAAAGGGAAGGGCCTCTGGGCCTATTTATAAGGCGAATGGATAAAGGCGGACAGGCGCGAGAATCGAGGAGCCCGAAGCAGCAAAATGGGGCGCAGCTGTCACCTCAATCTTCGGAAGTTAATTAATGAAGGTAATATTTATAACATTTTTATACAGAGATGACGTCATGACGATTTACTGCAATTTCAGAAGATGACATCATGGCGGTTTACCAAAGTGTACAGGGAGAAGACATCATGGCGGTTTACGAGGATCGTAAGAAGATGTTCACAGAATTTTTCTAAGTGACATGAACAGGTTCAAATCAATCTGGGGCCTAATGTTGAGGATATAACTACTGAGTGTAATCCTCCCAGGAGGAGCCGGTTCACGCTCATCTATACTGAAGCCCATGAAGACAGAAGATGGCGCTCTACTATTAAAGCTTAGAGGCCCAGATCCCAAAGGCGGATTAGGGCCCATCGTTGTAAACCGCCATAGTTGTATAACTTGTTATGTAAGTTAGGGAAAGGAAGAGACCAAGCCGGACACTTGTATGATCCGGCCTCGGGACTCTCAGTAAACCGCCCAAGGCCAACTCGTATATAAAGGGACGACCCGGCGGCGGTTCAGGGACAAGAAACAACAACTCGAGACTCAGGCAAAGCGTATTCGTTCCCTGGTCATCGAAACCGCAATAATTCCATCACAACTAGACGTAGGCTTTTACCTTCATCGTAAGGGCCGAACTAGTATAAAAATCTCATGTCCCTTGTCAGGTTTAACCCCTTTAAGCTAATCTCGTTGCGATGGCTCCACGACTAAGTCCTTCTGCTAGGACATCTGACATGTTAATTCTGTTAGGAATAAAATATCTTTACATTTAGGCTAATTAGGCAATTAGCATATTCCTTAGAATATTCTATCTACTCCCTCCGTTCCAAAATAGATGACTCAACTTTGTGCTAAAGTGAGTACAAAGTTGAGTCATCTATTTCGGAACGGAGGGAGTAGCAGTTAGAATATTGGCTTTGTCCGTACGCTGTGTCTCTTGAACCATTGTCGTACCTTTTCTAAACGACGCCACTATTGTAACCGACATACTTGCGACTGTTCAGGTCATATAAAAGCCAACAGTCCTTCATTCCTATCTACTCTCTTCACGTTATCATGCACTGTTCTAACCAGAGCAAATAGGCTACAGGAGAGAACGGAGAAGAAAGGTGAGAAAATGATGATTTTCTTGCCGGATGATGCTTGTTCCTTCGCTCGGTTTGTGGCCAGAGAGCACCGGCACTCTCGTTTTCCTAGCCGGAATTTCGCTCTCGCTGCTACGCCAATGGAACTCCGACGGTCGCGGGCATTAAGCCTTTGCCGTCACGGTCGTCCGAACAAAAACGACGGCCTCCGCCGCCGCCTCTGCCACTGTAGAAACCTTTGGCTACCCCGCCACCGCCTGGCGGCCGCCGCCGCCTTCGCAGCAACCGCTGGGTGCAGCGCCGAAACTACCCTGGAGCCTCTAGACCAAGTACCAGGGCCGCTGTGCCCCAAGAGGCCGCTGCCGTGCCGGAAACTTCCGCAGTGCCGAACGTCGTCGCCGACTAGATGGTCGACGCTCTGAACAAGAATGAGGCCTCTGCCTCCAACTTCAGTGTGGACGCCGACGAACTGGTGCTGCTGCCTCCTGAATTTGCCGTTCAGCCCATGGAGTGGCTGCTGGGCGGACTCAGCGCCGGATGGCTCATCGCCGACCCAGAGCGCGAGTTCGACGACGAGCCCGTGCACGACTCCGGCAACGCGGAACTCGCGGTCACGGCACACCTTTCACCGGTATACTACTGCCTGCGCCATCGTTTCGAGCCGTGCCCCCAATCCCCGGCGCTCCTCAGCCTCACCAACCGCCTGGGAGAACTGCGCCCCAACGACCCTTCCGAGGGGATGAGCCGGCGCTGAAGTCGCTGGTGGCCATGGTGCTGGCACGAAGCAGGCAGGGGCGATATAGGAAAATAAGGGAAGGAGGCGCTCGTACAGGCCTAAACCTTATCCACTGCTCCTCGTTCCCCCTTTTGACCTGCTGGTCCAAGCGGTGCCGACACAGGCTTGTGGGCCAAAAGGCCTTACGTCCCATGCTAGTGTTAAATACTCCCTCCGTAAACTAATATAAGAGCGTTTAGAATACTAAAATAGTGATCTAAATGCTCTTATATTAGTTTACAGAGGGAGTAAATAACATTCTGATTTAATTAGGCGATTTAGCAGTAGTCCGTATATTTCTGGGAAGCTGCAGATCTGCCACTCTATCCGTACTTAGTGTGTTTTAAATTAATGTCTAGCACCTTCAGTTCGTACTATGCTTAGTTCGACACTATAGACCTTATGTCTATTAAAAATTGAAATATGACATGTTATATTTGCCTTTAGCATATTATGACATTTTATTTGGTACAACAATTTTATTTTGCATTTGAAAAATAATTTATCATGCAATATTCTCTCATTAATATGAGATAAAAAGGCCATAAATATGTGATTATCTTGAATTATATTTGTGCAATCACACAGTAATGGCATCTCTACTGTATATTACAGTTTGCCTATTACCCAGAGGCATTTTTTTATGCCCCCATAGTGCTCTTCCAAATATATCAAAATTCGATGATATACACATATATGGCTTACAAATTATAAGTGTTCCTCTAGAACATATTTGTTGTTTACCAAAATAAATTTTACTATCAAGTAAAATTAATCAAATGCATGATCGTACATGCAGGAAATATGTCTGACATCATTAAGAAAGAATTCCAAGAACTGCAAATAGATGGAAGTAACTATCTATCATGGGCCATGGACATGAAAATATTCTTATGTGGACGTAACCTTGGCCCTTGCATTGCCACACCCCCCGAAAATGCTCCAGAAATACCCCAAATGGTAAAGTATGCAGCATTGCACTACATAAGGCACCACCTCCATCCTGATTTAAAAACTGAATATTTGATGGAGGAGGATCCATTAGCTTTATGGGACTCCCTAAAGGAGAGATATGACCAACAAAGATCAGTAATGTTGCCGGAAGCCCAAAGAGGATGGTCTCTCATAAGGTTTTAGGACTTTAAGTCCGTTGCTGCATATAATTCTGCTGTGCATAAAATTAACTCCAAACTGAGATTTTGCAATCAACAAGTTTCAGATGCAGACTTAATAGAGAAAACTTTATGCACTTTCCATCCCTCGATGAGGATATTGCAACAGCAGTATCGCCAACAAAAATACACAAAGTACTCTGAGCTCATATACACATTACTTCAGGCCGAGAAGCATGATGAACTTCTCATGAAGAATCACAATGCTCGCCCAACGGGTGCCATGCCTATCCCTGAAGCACATGCTAATGCTCATTCTATTAGTAAATTTGGGAACCGTAAAAGGAACTTCCAGAAATTCAAGGGAAAATGGAAAAAGTACAGCGGTCAAACTAAGGGGAAAGATCATATCAAGAAACATGATCAAAATGACAGCTCTCAAACTTGTCAAAGGTGTGGATGCATGAATCATCGTACTAATCAATGTCGAATTCCCAAGCACCTTGTGGATCTATACATGAAGTATGGAGAAAAATGCGAACAAGTTCATGGAAAGAAAAGTGAAGCTCACTTCAATGCCATTAAAGATAACCCTCAAGCCGGTCCTTCTCAAAGCACTATTGAAATATTCAAGCCGAAGGACGATATCATCCTCGATGAAGACATGCTTGTGGATTACACCCAAGATATTTTTGGAGACCTCACTTAATCTCCGTAAATAAGTTGATGTCATTTAGCTATTTCAATACTAAAAATGTTATATACTGTATAACAATAAGTAGAATAAATTCTTTCAGACTACGTATATTATATTATGTGAATCAGACATAATATTGTAATGTATTTATATTTGAATTTTATAAATACATTGTACGTAATTTTATGAATATATGAATAAGATAAGATTTATTCTAAAATATTATCTTTCTATCTATAGAACTTTTACGGGGAAAAATCCGATGGAATAAGAGTTAAGTTTAGTGGATAGTGCTACCACTAATACAATTTTAAGGGAAACGACATACTTCTAAACTCTTAGAGAAGGCAATTATTGGTTCAAGAAGAGCCACTTTCACACTCCCTATGGGTACTACTATCGTAATTCAGAATGCACTCTTGTATCCTGAATCTACTCGTACCTTATAAGTTTCAAAGATATCCGATCTAACAATTTCCATCTAAAACATTAGAGGTGGATAAGACAGAATTTTTGCTTTTAACAAAAAGCAACGGATATGAGGGACAAACTCTTGAAAAATTCCCTTCATTCTCATCCGGATTATACTTTACATACATCAAACCCGTACCCTATGTTGCGTATAAGATAATTTTTCAAAGTCTTGATAAATTCAAGACTTGACATGATCATCTTGTTCACCCCAAAGTTGGGATGATATGAAAGATTAGTGAACATTTTGTTGGTCACAATTAAAAGCTGCAAAAATTCTCAAGTCATCAGATTTTATGTCACCACATGTGCCATGAGAAAATTGATTTTTAGGACACACTCATCTTAAAATTCAGAAATTAGCCACTTCAATTTCTTGAACACATCCAAGAATGTACATGTGGACTACTCAACCATTTCTGGGACATTTATTCATGGTATCAACAGACATCTAAATAATGATCTTATGTGAGTCTCTAACCTCCACAAAACCATGAATTCCTAAATTAATTGCTCAAATTATCAAATTAAGAGCAAATTATCCGACCATATGGATCAAACCTATTTGAATGTCGTATTCACGAGCATGTATGATTTTTACTAAGTACCTCATGTACATACGCAAAATGGTGAGCTAAATTCTTTATCAAAAGAATAAAACTAATAATGTGACCACTTCTACAGAATTTTAATATGCCAACATCTTGTTGGAAACATGCGGTCTTACACGCCGCAGATCTATTCTAGATCGTAGCAACTGCATATCATACTACTTCCCCTTGCAGTAAGTACGTGGAAATCAAACAAGTATTTCCCATCTGCAATAATTCGATTATATACCGATATCACCACTCCATCGTACATGGGCCCTCACATAAATTTGGGATCCATGTGAGGTATAACTATTTATTTATCCATCAATCATAAATATTTTAAACTCCCATCAGGAGAATTAGTTATTGCCCTTACGCTGATTACATTTAAAATAAGGAATTTTCGGCATTAGGGGGAGATTCGTACCACAAATAATGCCAAGAAATTAGAAATGTCATAGACATTCAGTCCTCATAATCACGTACTTCAAAATCTGAACCTAAAGTTCAATCATATATATTTGCAACACTTTGCAAATCTGCCAAATACATTTACTTATGACAAAGACGTCATCAAATCACATTATGCATCCAAGCAATGTGCCATATAAAGTGGAAGTACCTCATACAACCGCTATTCTCCCAAATGAGAGCTAAAGGGGGAGAAACATGGCCACATGAGAAATGACTTCTCATATGCATCGCGGAAAAAGAGGAAATTATATCCTCAACTAGTAAATGTAGTTCAACCTCAAGTTGAATGACACATAACGGATGCTCATCATCCAAACCCAACATAAATGTGCACACAATTTGAATTGTTGGGACATCGAAACACCTCGACTCCATTCTTATGGGAAATCACGAGGAGTTAAAAGATGTAAATATTATTTCCACAAATTCTATTGATTCAACAGAATCATATAACATAAGACTACATATGTCGACATATATTTGTTCTTAAATTGCCAAAACCTTTAGGGCCCTGAACCAAAGTCCATGGCAGAATGCCTAATGCATTCATATATTGGTTCAACTAGAAGGAAGCAATTAAATAAGAATAGCACTCGCTTAACAAAAGAGATATATTTACCACTGTAATACATTCTCCTCATAATTATCTTCCCTTTTGGAATACAAATGAATTTTATTTCATAACAAAAACAATGAGGTGGTGAAAAGCGATGCTTGTAGCATAAGGGTTCATGCAGAGACCCGACATCAATTATGATGTAACGTACCCTCTTGGTATAGGTGGAATTACGTTTCGATATTAATATTATTGGCAGTTACAAATAAACCATCCATGCAGTTAATGGACTCGATGATTACATACTCATATGGACCACCCAATTCAGATATCTATATTTAAGTCCATTAAAGGCTTGAAAGTCTGAACTTATGAACAAATTGCAACATATATTGTGTAAAACATCAAAAGTCACTCCATGACTAAAAATAGTCGAAAAATTGTGTGGTAAAATCGACTACGAGAGTTCCTTCTTTAACAGGATAATCACAAAATGATTGCTTGATTACATGTAGTTATTAACAAAATCCCTCGCTGGATTCTACATGACCTATGTATATACCAGTGATTTTCATATACCATATACGAAAGGTGCTTTGCAATCATATCAAGACGGAAAGTTGGTTGAAACCAAATATTATTCAAGTTCATAACTTGAACTTATTCCCTCAGGAATACTCGTCTATCAGCCCTCTTATATTCAGAAAGTTTTGGAAAAATTCAACATGGGTAATCATATACGTCCAAAACACCTATGGTCGTCCGATCCCTTGATATGAATAAGGATCCTTTTAGACCTAGGGATGATAACGAGGAGGTATTGAGACCTGAGTTTCCATACCTCAATGCCACAGGAGCACTAATGTAACTTGCAAATTGTACTAGACCAGACATTGCCTTTGCGGTGGAACAAACAGGGTTTGTATTTTTACATGGTGGAACTGCTATTTCATGGAAGTCAACAAAACAGACATTGGTAGCAACTTCCACTAATCACTCTGAAATAATTGCATTATTTGAAGCCTCACGAGAATGTATATGGCTTCGCAGAGTGATAAATCATATTCAGACATCATGTGGAATCGATTCATTAGAATCACCTACCATTATCTATGAAGATAATGCCGCATGTGTTGCCCAAATGCATATGCGATATATTAAAAGTAATATCACAAAACATATATCCCCAAAACTAATTTTCCTCATCAATTACACAAAGATGGAAAAGTTAATATTTTACAAATAAAATCTTGTGACAATCTTGCTGATTTGTTCACTAAGTCTTTACCAGCAACATCATTTCAAAAGTGTATTCATGGGATTGGTATGAGACGACTACCGAATTTGCAAAGCTCAGGGGGAGAAAACTCCTAGAACTAAAACTTATTTATTATCATCCCGTGATGATTCTTATAAGTTTTTCGGATTGTCTCATACAGGTTTGAATGATATATTAATTATCCTAACAGTATATATTCGAATTCTATTTGTTTTCCTTATATTTTTCATGGGATTTTTTTGGAAACATAAACAATATAAGATCAAGGATTCTTTAAGTTACAAGATCAAGACAATCAAGAAAATGCAAGATTTTTCAGCACTCAAGACAGTGAAGATTACTGACAGCGTTGTCCAAGGGGGAGTGTTAGGAATAAAATATCTTTACATTTAGGCTAATTAGGCAATTAGCATATTCCTTAGAATATTCTATCTAGCAGTTAGAATATTGGCTTCGTCCATACGCTGTGTCTCTTGAACCATTGTCGTACCTTTTCTAAACGACGCGACTATTGTAACCGACATACTTGCGACTGTTCAGGTCATATAAAAGCCAACAGTCATTATCAATAAAATCACTCTTTCACTTCATTCCTCTCTACTCTCTTCAAATTCCACGACAGTTTCGGTCGCCACACGGGAGCGACGCGGGGAGGGGGATTGCCAAGTCTTTGTAGTTGCTATAGTATAATTTGGTCTAAACATCATCATAATCTCAATAAACAGTCTTTTTTTTAGGGTTAAAGCATAGCTTTATTACGATAACTGGGTAGGCAGATCGCCTAAAACAGCTCCGGCCACTGGCGCCGGTACATCCACGTCCCACAACCTGGGTTCATTCACATTACACTTATAGCCCAACTTGGCAAGCTGGTGCGCAGCACGGTTAGCATCTCCACTACAAGCACTTACATTGCATTTAGAGAAGCATAAACGCATTTGTATATTCAGGTCCTTCAGAACTGTCGCATAGGCAGAGGAGTCTGGGTCCCTCGGACCCAGTGCAGCTTTGCAGCAGTTGTGAGGGCATGTACAATGGTGGCATATGGATACATATGCCCCATGACAAAAAATAATTTGAAGCATCTACATTAATTTTTTCTCTCCAATGCAAGCTATCACTAGTGGGCCTCATTAAGAAATAAAAAATAAAGATTCTAGTACACATGCATATCTACTTTTCACTCCAACCTTTTCAGCTTTTGTTACTGGACCACACTTTTTCTCTTCAAGCACCCGCCTCCTGGAGAGGATCCCGCTTCCCTATCCGAGTCTACTTTATGTCATATCCGATCCTACATGGCATGCGAGGCATCATCTTGAGGCTATGCATTGTACATGCCCTGAATCCGTCTCGATGCAGATGCGGATTGCCCCAATTTGGGTGGCCAGGTCCACAGCGCTCACCGCCGCCTTGAAGTTCAGCCGCGAATGCATCATATACGTGGTCAGACTTTTCCTGCCAAACAAGCAACCACGTCACCCGAATGGTCTCGAACGACGACACCCCAAGCAGAATATGAGCTCCCAGGCACATGGGCTCCATCGATGTTGAATTTAGGCACGTCCATGTCAGATGGTCGCCATTTGAGTCTCTCCTTCTAGCCTCCAATTTTGTTCTTTCCAACAATTTCCCACTACTCCATTGTGGCCACCCTCGTCTTATGTGCAATTTCCTCAGGACCTAGTCTTCCTTCCTTGTTACGCACACGGTTTCTCTCGTTCCACCACTCCCACCAGAAAGAAGTACAATATTTGCATACGATCTTCCATTTTCAGAGTCCAGATATAATCAAGGACAGCTCCCACTGTGTTATAATTCTCAATTGCCCTACGCACCGCTTCCAGGCCCATGGTTCTCCAGACTTCTTTGACAGCCTTGCAACGGACAAAGAGGTGTCCACCGTCCTCCACATTTCTGCTACAAAACAAGCACCTAGTTTCCTCTAGCTCAAAACCTCTATTGATCAGGTTGACCCTTGTAGCATTAACCTAGAAAATCTGCCAAACAGGGGGACTCCCCCACACAACAAACAATAATCCTATAATAAACTGCAACAAATCCTCGTTCGTTGCAAAAAAAAAATGTTGAAAACGTGTCACAACACCCGCAAGATATAAAAAACTGATGTATGAAAAGATAAAATCCTAACTAGTCTACGGCATGTTGTTCATGGTACACAGCAAACGCCATACACATTTGCAGCACGCCGAAACATCCAGAAATCTCGATTTAACCAGAGGAACGCTCATGGCCACGGATCAGTCATCCGAATTGGGTTGTTTTTCCTTTTGCAAATTCTATCCCCAAACAATTCCGGAAAAGGAAAATTCCCCAAAAGAAAACTCCACACGGGAAGGCCAAACCGCAACGGACTACGTGAAAGGCACATCATACGTACATAGCCCCGCGATATCTCCCCTCGAAACCCACCCCCAGCATTGCCACACCACCGCGCTCCGCGTCTTGCCCCGGTTCAGTTCGCCTCGAGCCCTAGCCAACCGCTCGCCGCAGAGAGGAGAGGAGAGCCCCCGCCGGCCCGCCCCCGCGAGTCCGGCGCGATGGTGCTCGCGCAGCTCGGCGGGAGCCTCTCCCGCGCGCTCGCGCGGATGACGAGCGCCACGGTCGTCGACGAGAGGGTCCTCGGCGACTGCCTCAACGAGATCACCCGCGCGCTCCTGCAGGCCGACGTCCAGTTCGACATGGTCCGCGACATGCAGGCCAGCGTCAAGCGCGCCGTCGACCTCGGGGCGCTCGCCGCCGGCACCGACAAGCGCCGCGTCATCAAGAAGGTAATGTCCCCGCCCGCCCGCCCGCCCGAGCGCGCCCTAGCCTGACGCGAATTCTCTCGATCGTGTGATTTCGGGGAGAGTTTTTGCGTGCGCGGCCATCTTGATTGAATCGCCTTCCGTGTGTGTCGTCGTTGCTGTAGGCCGTCTTCGATGAGCTGTGCAACATGTTGGACGCTGGGAAGCCCGCCTTCGCTCCCAAGAAAGGGAAGCCCTGCGTGGTTATGTTTGTTGGTTTGCAAGGTCAGTCTACCCTGCCTGCTGCTACGTTTATTCTGTCCAAATTCAGGGTAGACATCTTGTTCATGCAGGGTAGACATCTTCTGCACTTTAGTCTCATTGATTAAATATCCTGTTCACAAGGCAACATCTTGTTCATGCAGGTTCTGGGAAAACTACCACTTGTATGAAATATGCTCATTATCATCAGAAGATAGGATTCAAACCAGCACTGGTTTGTGCTGATACATTCAGGGCTGGTGCTTTTGATCAGTTAAAACAGAATGCGACAAAGATCGTGGTTCCTTTTTATGGAAGGTACACTAGTACCTCTTATCACTTCAATTGCTTATGATTTGTTATCTCTTCTTTTTCCTAATTGTTGTGTCACTGCAGCTACATGGAATCTGATCCAGTAAAAACTGCTGTTGAGGGCGTGGAGAGGTTTAGAAAAGAAAATCGCGATCTCATAATTGTAGATACAAGTGGAAGGCACAAACAAGAAGCAGCTCTCTTTGAAGAAATGCGCCAAGTTTCAGAAGCAACGGTAATACACTCAGAACTCCTACTTTCAGTTATAACCTGAACCAAATAAAAAAAATCTCACCTGCATTGTGACGATATCATGCAGAAACCAGACCTGGTAATATTCGTGATGGATGGTAGCATTGGTCAGGCTGCCTTTGCTCAGGCCCAAGCATTCAGGCAAAGTGTTCCGGTTGGTGCTGTAATTGTTACAAAAATGGACGGTCATGCGAAAGGAGGTGGCGCACTTAGCGCGTTAGTATTCACTCCCCTTTTCTTACAATACCCTCTTGCTGCCATTTCCTCTTTCCTAGGTTATGAATTGAGTAACAAATTAACAACATTGACATTAGAAAACCTGGGAGCAATGTAGCATACATAACATCATTAACATTTCAAGACCTAACGTTTTTGTTTCTCCTCAGGGTCGCAGCAACGAAAAGTCCAGTGATATTTATTGGAACTGGGGAACACAAAGACGAGCTAGAAGATTTTGATGTGAGACCATTTGTTGGTCGCCTATTAGGTCAGTGTAAATATTAGGTGTGGCGTGTTATCTGTGTATTCCCTTTAACCTCCTTACATTGTGCAATTGGCAGGTATGGGAGATTTGCCGGGCTTGCTGAACAAGGCTCGTCAAGTTATACCCACTGATCAACAACCTGACCTTATGAAGAGACTGATGGAAGGAAACTTTACTCTGAGACTTATGTACGAGCAATTCCAGAACCTTGGTAAAATTGGCTCTATTGGCCAGGTAAGCTTGCTTTAGTCTTTCAGTTTTCCCGGATATATGGTGAAATGTAATACTGTAATAAATCAAGGGCTCGATTGCTCTTCGATATAGCGCACAACATATCAAATGTGGATTATTTTTTATCTTTGTAGATCTTCTCCATGTTGCCTGGATTTAATTCTGAATTGATGCCACAAGGACATGAGAAGCAGGGTGAGGCCAAGATAAAGCGATATATGACGATGATGGATTCCATGACAGATGCAGGTAAGTTGGGTTGGTGAGTCAACCCATGCGCGTGTATATTACTAAGACCAACACCCTAGCGGTCTATTGTGCTTACGTCCGAATATCATTGTAGAGCTTGACAGCGCAGATCCAAAGCTGATGAAGGAATCACGGATCGTTCGGATTGCTCGGGGATCTGGCCGGCCTGTCAGGGATGTCTTGGACATGCTGGAAGAATACAAACGGCTTGCGAAGATGTGGAGCAATGTAATAAAACGGCTAAGGAAGTCAAACAAAGGAAACACGAATGCTCAGCAAATCAGCAAGTCCCTCCCTCCAGAGCTACTGACTCAGATAGGCGGCATTGGTGGATTACGGTCTCTGCTGAATCAGACGGTCTCAAAAGAAATGGGCGGTGGTGATAGGTAACTTGAACGGATTAAGTAGGTTGTAACCGGCAATCTTCGAGGCTCTACATGCAGAGTTTTGAACTAGAGGATACACACGTGCCAAATTGTAAATTGGTTTGTTCACAGTAACACTGTAGCCCCCAATGGTTCTTATATAAAGTTATTGAATGAATTGTCTGTTGGTAAAGGCAAACCGGGAGATATTTTCCCAGATTGATCCACTTAAAAAAGATTTTGTGCTAAACTTAAAGCACTTGAATTAACCTAGTTTTGTTTTTTTTCAATACCAGGACTACGTATGTAATTGTTCTACCCAAATAACTACACAGAAAAATAGGGGGATACTCACATTCAAACTTCTGCAACAAGGTCTCAAAATCATTTTTGGTCATCCCAAAGTTTCCGGTAAAGAACAATCCCACATTATCTGCAGTCAGTATAGAACTGAACAAAACTAAGCTAAAGGAGTGTAAAAATAGACTATTATTAAAACCATTAAGCTACGCGGGAAGGGCGGCCAACCAGCTATGCCACGTGGCGCAAGCTGGTTGGCCGCGGTGAGAACTCTTTTGGGAAAAAAAATAGATGAAGGTGGGGATTATTTTTATATGTATTTTTTTTCCTTTTTAGATGGAGGTGAGAACCTCTGGTATTTTTTAAATGGAGGGTTATGCAAAGTGACACTCACTGATAGGTTGCGGTGGCAATTTTTTCTTCTTTTTTTAACTTTCTTAGATGAAAGTGAGGATTTTTTTGAGATGTTTTTTAGACGGAGGCGAGGATTAAATGAAAACGTGTGCATAGCTTCCTCTTAAGCGGCGCCACAGGGTGGCGCCCCAATCACTAGTGTAAGTGCAATGGTAGGCTATCTCTACAAGATTTCATCAGTAAGCTTGTTTTTTTTTAATTCGGAGCTAAATATCAGTTTATCTACGTACATTCAAGTCGGACGATTCTTTTTTTTTCTTGAATGAGTAATACATGGTTTTTCCCGCAAGTCGGACGATTCTGTAGTCAAATGTTACTTGATTCAAGTTGTGGAATATATACTTTCTGCATATGTTTTGCAGTCCGTGTCAATGTAAAATCTTTGTCCAGTAGTATAACTTATAACTGTCTCAGCAGAGACAAACATGAAAAATGATACCACTAAATATGACCAAAACATAAGAGCTTAATTCATGGAAATTGAACAGACCATCTACATGAAGCAATGTTTTATAATCATCTTTTGGATCCTCATGAGCCGCAAGGGCGTGCCGTCATCCTCGTTCATGAAGAGGTGCGTGCGCATGTACCCACCAGGGTGCCGCTCCACGTTATGGAGGTTCTGTCGGTTTGTCATTGGAAGGATATCGAGGATTACTGCTTCGTCAAGGACGACGGCCGCATTGCGGAGCCAGTAGGGGGGGAAGCGGGGGCCAGACCCCCCCCCCCCCATGGATCGGCCACCCCTTCGACTCCCTTTGGTCTTTTACCACTATGATAGACTTTGCGGAAACATACAACTGCCCGGAGCTAAAGACCAAGTGTGTTGAGTTTGCTATGGCAGAGGGAAAATTCAACAAATTCAGACTAATCGATGATGAATGCTCCTGCGCACAAGCATATTGGAAGTTTGGCATATTTGCTTGTATTTTCGCTGCCATCATCCTCCTGTTAGTAAGTTGTTGTAGTTGAATAATGCATGTGCTTTCTGTTGGATAATCAACAACTAGCTTTACTGAGGGCCAAAGGCCAAACATATACATGTGTGATAAAGTGTAAAAAAGCCCCTTATACAATGGGGGTTATACAGAAACGGACTATACACATCTACCCCCCCCCCCCAAACTCATGATGGATCAACAACACTGAGTTTGGAGAGAAGAAAACTATGTTGCGCTCGAGTTTGTGCCTTCGTGAAGAAGTCCGCCAACTGTAACTCAAAGGGCACATAGTGAATAGCAAGAGTCTGATCCTGCACAGCAGCACGCACAAAGTGGGCATCCAGACGGATGTGCTTGGTGAGCTCATGCTTCACCGGGTCACGCGCAATACTGATAGCACATGTACTGTCAGACAGTAAGGGAGTCGAAGTAGTAGCAGCCACACCAAAAAGTAACCATCGTAACCAGACCACCTCTGCCGTCAACATAGCCATTGCTTGCAACTCAGCCTCGGTGCTCGAGCGAGAAACTGCAGTCTGTTTCTTTGTCTTCCAGGCAATAAGAGAGCCACCAAGAAAGACACAGTAAGCAGACAGCGATCATCGATCTGAGGGATCACTAGCCCAGGTAGCATCAGAGTAGGCCTGGAGCTCGAGAGAACTGGAGCAGGGAAAGAAAAGACGATGAGAGATCGTGCCACGAAGATATCGTAGAATACGGAGAAGATGACTATAGTGGACAAAAGGTGGAGGCTGAAACAAACTGACTCAGGATGTGAACGGGGTAGGAGATGTCAGGACGCGTAACAGCAAGATAGACAAGGCTGCCAACAAGGTGACGATAGCGAGTGGGATTAGGAAGAGGGTCGCCATCAAAGGCACATAGGTGAAGGTTGAGCTCCATAGGAGTCACAACAGTGCGCTCATCACCGAGGGCGGTGCAAGCAAGAAGATCCTGAATATATTTTTCCTGGGAGATGTAGAAGCCATCAGGGGTCGAGGAGATCTCAATCCCAAGAAAATAGCAAAGAGGACCAAGATCAGACATGAGGAACTGGTCGTGAAGGTGAGCCTTAACAAAGGCAATGTATCAGAATCGTCACCAATGATGATCATGTCATCAACATAGAGAAGAAGAAGAGTCCGACCATGAGGGGACGTGTGAACAAACAACGCGGGGTCATGATCACTGGGCAAGAAACCAGCAGCAGTCACCACAGAGGCGAAACGCTCTAACCAGGCGATAGGGGCCTGTTTCGGACCATAGATGGAGCGGCGAAGTCTACAGACCATACCATCAGGGGCATAGTACCCCAGTGGTGGCTGCATATAAACCTCCTCACACAACTCGCCATTGAGAAAGGCGTTCTAGACATCAAGTTGAGGGATAGACCAATGACGAACAGAAGCCACAGCAAGGAGAGTGCGGACAGTGGTCATGTGGGACACAGGAGCGAATGTCTCATCATAATCGCGTCCCTGCTCCTGCTGAAAACCACGAGCCACAAGCCGAGCTTTTTAGCGCTCAAGAGAACCATCAGAGCGAGTCTTAATCTCGTAGACCCACTTGCACGTGATGGGACAAACACCAGAAGGGAGGGAAACAAGATCCCATGTGCCAGAGCGCTCAAGGGCAGCAAGCTCTTCGGCCATCGCAAGCTGCCATTCAGGCTGAGTTATGGCAGTCCGATAGGAAGTGGGCTCGGCAATAACAGAGAGACCGTACCGATCAGGAGAATAGCGATCAGGCGGGGGGGCGAGGCCAAGCATGGAGGTTATGAACCGGGGGAGGCATGAAGAGAGGCGCACCAGAGGAGGGTGCATCAGGCGAAGCATCCTCAGTACGAGGGCGGCGAGTATAGTGGAGAGGAAAAGGTGAGAGAGGGCGACGGACTGGAGATGATGGTGGAGAGGTGGAGGAGGAGGATGTAGGAGATGATGTCGGTGGTGAAGGAGAAGATGTCGGTGGTGAAGGAGAATGAATGAGAGATGCAGAAAGAGGGGAAACATGAGGCACATAGCAAGATGTATCGGGAAGGAGAAGAAAAGAAATATCATCCACAGAGAAACTCGAGGAAGAAGGACGTGGGTAGTAAGAACGAGACTCATCAAAAGTCACATCACGCGAGATGCGCGAGTGACGACCAACAGGATCCCAACAGCGATAGCCCTTGTGCTCATCACTGTAGCCAAGGAAAAGACACTCAACCGACTGAGCAGTCAGTTTGGTGCGTTCTCGCGGGGCAAGAAGGACATAGCACACACATCCAAACATAGGAAGAGCTGAGTAGTCAGGAGAACGACTAGTGAGACACTCCATAGGAATACCACCCTGCAGGGCAGTCGATGGCTGAATGTTGATGAGATAGGTGGATGCAGAAACAGCCTCAGCCCAAAAGTGGGGTGGAAGGGAAGCAACAATCATCAACACCCGAGCCATCTCAATCAGATGACGATGCTTACATTCTGCAACGCCATTCTGAGCATGAGCACCAGGACATGAGAATTGGGGAAGAGTACCCTATTCCGCAAGAAAACCACGCAACAACTGGGAGATATACTCTCCAGCGGAGTCAGCATGAAAAGTATGAATAGGTGTGGAAAATTGGGTGTGAACCATGGCAGCAAATCATTTGTATATAGGGAGAACCTTGCTAAGACATTTCATGAAGTAGAGCCAAGTGTAGCGAGAGAAATCATCAATAAACAAAACATAGTAGTGATGACCACCTTTCGAATCAAAGGGAGCAGAATCCCAGACATCAGAATGAACTAAGTCAAAAGGACGTTGAGATACTGACACTCACTAGTAGGATAAGGTAACTGGGTCTGTTTGCCAAGTCTACAACCATTACAATGTAAAGAAACATCTCCAGATACAGACCCTAAGAGGCCCTGACGCACTAATGATGACAAGCGAGAGCCACATATGTGACCAAGACAATGATGCCACTACTGGAAGGACGCAGACGAGGAGGCAGCAAGAGCATGAGAGCTAGCAGAAGTGGTGGCAGCAGAAGGAACACACAACCAGTCAACCTCCCAAAGGCCCTCTGACTCGCGGCGCCGAGGGCCAGCACCAACCAAAGCCTTGGTGCGACAATCCTGAATAGAGCAAGAGTCGGTATCAAGAATGGCACGACAACCAGAATCAGTAAGTTGGGCAGCGGAAAAAGATTCATGGTAAGACCGGGAACATGAGAAACACTAGGAACAGAAAAGGACGGATTAGAAAGAGTGCCACGACTAGCAACAGGAAGAGGGGTGCCATCGGTGGTGAGAACATTAACAGGCAAATCAAGAGGTCGAAGAGAAGATAACGCGGAAGAATCATAAGACATATGAAAGGAAGCTCCAAAATCCAGAACCCACGAAGATGTACCTGACTGTGTAGATGCCGGCGGTGGTGGAGAGGTGGATGTAGTCACAACGGCAGCGGAGCCAGTCGACAAGGAGCCGGAGGAAGCAAGTAGACGCTTGAGCCGTACAATGTCCTGGTCAGTGAGTGACGAAGTCGAGAAAAATGTAGGAGTTCCACTGGAGGAGGTGTGCCTCTATTCTCGCTTCTTCTGGCGACAATCAGACTCTAGGTGACCTAGCCGGGAGCAGTAACCACATAAGGTGTCACGGCGCGATGTACCCTTCTCAGCATAAGAAGGGCAACCCAGACCAACCCCCCTGAAGGAGTAGGCAGGA
Source organism: Aegilops speltoides (assembly GCA_021437245.1). Taxonomy (NCBI): domain Eukaryota; kingdom Viridiplantae; phylum Streptophyta; class Magnoliopsida; order Poales; family Poaceae; genus Aegilops; species Aegilops speltoides. Next base: position 33,720 of record JAHHZJ010001153.1, on the reverse strand, counting down.
GCGGTGGAGCAGTGAGGCGAGCCGACGACATAGGAGCTCGGGCAGCCAATACTGACTGAACCGCAAGCAAACCAGCCGAACGAAGGCGTGTCTCCTCAGCCCAAAGCTCGGCAAGCACCTCCGAGATAGGAACACGACCACGAGCAAGCAAGTGAGCACGTCGAGGCTCGAACTCAGAATGGAGACGAGATAAGAACTCATGGACCCTCTGAAACTCCAAATCGGACCGCGTGGTCTGATAGCAACGACAAGTACCACAAACAACTGTGTGAAGAGAGTCAAGCTGGCGCTAGATAGCAGAGCACTGTGAATAGAACTCATCAATAGAAGAATCACCTTGCTGGAGTGCGTGCTCCTGACGCACCACAGAGAGGTAGAGAGCATCACTAGAGGGCTGATAGCGCTGACAGATATAAGACCACATTAATTGCTGCAACTGTGCCGAGTCCCATGAACTCCGAAGCAAACCGAGGGAGGGCACTCGCAGTGAGAACAACATCAGCCCGAGCATCATCATTGCACCACTGAGTGTAAGCAGACAGAGCATCACGATACACAGAAAGAGCATCTGAATAAGCTGATACCAGCTGCTCATAAGCATCAACCGCAACATCATCGAGAGCCTTGGCTGCATTCTAGTCAGCCTGAGAAGCATCAGCACCAAGTACTGGCGGCACTAGTGGGATTGGGGCCACTGGCACAATAGGGCATGACGGACAAGGGACCTCGCCAGAGAGAACATCCCACAGAAGAAAACCACGCATATGGATGCACATAAAGCCCACAAACTCAGCATAGTTGGTGCCATCGAAGATCACCGAGCACCGAGGAACAACGACATAGCCCAAAGAATACATGAGGAGCTCTTTTTTTGAAGTCAATTGCCGCAGAGACCGATCTGGATCGAGAGAAACGGGCAGGGGCACTCGCGCTTACGCGCGAGGGATTGAGAGGAATGGGCGACCGCCTCGACCTGGGCTGCAGGCCAGAAGGAGCTGGCCGCGATCTAGAGCCTCCAGCGCCAAATCTAGGCTGGGCTGAACGGAGGCTGTGGCCGCAGCTGCCGTACGAGGTAGCCTGACTAGGCGGCGGCCGAAAGAAGCAGGCCGGATGGGGCGGGCCGAATTGGGCAGCGGCCGCAGCTGCCGGACGGGGCAGCGGCCGTGTGAGACGGAGGCGGCGGCTGCGGAACGAGCTGCGACAGCCAGACGGGGTAGTGATACGTCTCCAACGTATCTATAATTTATGAAGTATTCATGCTATTATATTATCCATTTAGGATGTTTTATAAGCATTTATATGCCATTTTATATGATTTTTGGGACTAACCTATTAACCTAGAGACCGGTGCCAGTTTCTGTTTTCTCCTTGTTTTAGTGTTTTACAGAAAAGGGATACCAAATGGAGTCCAAATGACGTGCCAATTTTTGAGGATTTTTTCTGGACCAAAAGAAGACCACGGAGCATCAGAGTTGGGCCAGGGGAGTCCCGGGCTACCCACGAGACAGCCCCCCCCTGGGGGGCGCCCTCCTATCTCGTGGACAGCCCAGAGGCCCCCTTGACGTGAAACCAATGCCAATAATTCCTATAAATACTGAAACTTTCAGGAATTAACCTAGACCGGAAGTTCTGCCGCCGCAAGCCTCTGTAGCCACGAGAAATCAATCTAGGCCCTCTTTGGCACCCTGCCGGAGGGGGCCATCATCACCTGAGGCCATGGAGGAGGATCTCGAAGGGGCCATCATCACCATGAAAGCCAAGGACCAGAGGGGGAAAGCCATGGAGGAGAAAGCACAAGGGGGATAACCTCTCCTCCTCTCTCTTGGTGGCACCGGAGTGCCATCGGGAGGGGAATCATCGCCGCGGTGATCGTCTTCATCAACATCACCATCATCATCACCATCCTCATCTCTTTTAAGCGGTCCACTCTCCCGCACCCCGCTGTAATCCCTACTTGAACATGGTGCTTTATGCTACATATTATGATCCAATGATGTGTTGCCATCTTATGATGTTTTGAGTAGATATCTTTTGTCCTTGAGTTGATTGATGATCTAGATTGGTACGAGTTGTATGTTTTATTTTGGTGCTGTCCTATGGTGCCCTCCGAGTCGCGCAAGCGTGAGGGATTCCCGTTGTAGGGTGTTGCAATACGTTCATGATACGCTTATAGTGGGTTGCTAGAGTGACAGAAGCTTAAACCCGAGTAAGGGAGTTGTTGCGTATGGGATAAAAGGGGACTTGATGCTTTAATGCTATGGTAGGGTTTTACCTTAATGAATCTTTTAGTATTTGCGGATGCTTTCTAGAGTTTCCAATCATAAGAGCATACGATCAATGTAGGAAAAGTATGTTAGTTTATGCCTCTCCCTCATATGAAATTGCAATGACGACTATCGATCTTGTTAACAATTGCTTAGGACAATTCCGCGCACCGATCCACCATTATTCCACACTCGCTATTTATATTATTTAGTAATATATTCTAACTTTATGATAACAGCATCTACTTTTATATTTTAGCTCTCCGATATCATATAAAGTTATCCTCTTCATACCCACAACACAGTTTTATTTCTTGTTTCTAGTTGGAAGCAAACGTTCGGTGCACGTAGAGTCGTATCAGTGGCAGATAGGGCTTGAGAGAATATTGGTCTTACCTTTAGCTCCTTGTCGGTTTGACACTCCGTACTTATCACTTCCACCTTTGGGAATTGCTACGATGATACCCTGCACTTGGGGATTATCAAGCTCTTTTCTGGCGCCGTTGCCGGGGAGCAATAGCGTGGGGTTGATATTCTCGTGTGTGCTTGTTTGCTTTCTTTACTTAGTAGATTTTGTTTTTTCTTTTTGTTTCTGTTTAGTTGTGGGTGAAACATACAATTTTTTTAAAAGAATGAAAATACCAAAAAAATATTTACTTGCCTCTCATGCCTAAAAAAGTTTTTCAAAAAGAGAAGTGATTGGAAAGTTATGCATTGAAGAAGTGAAGGTCGACCTTTAGCACTTGTGTTCATGCTCACGGAAACAATGTAGAATTTTTCATGGAAGTTTCTCTGTAAATAATTATTCCCTTGTATATAACCTTTGTGTTATAAAAATATTGTGCCAAGCTTTGGTTGTAGGATGATTAGATTGCTTGCTTACTTTGTGCAGAACAAAAACAGAAATTTTGGCTGTAGTGCTTGAATTTAAATTTTTTACTGGAAAGTCAAATGGGTCTGAAACTTTTTGAACATTACTTATGTACAAATTTTTCAAATTTTCAAATTTATTTCATAATTTTGGAGTTACAGAAGTTTACTAAACTTCCAGATTACTACAGACTGTCCTGTTCTTGACAGATTCTGTTTTTCGTGTGTTGTTTGCTTATTTTGATGCATCTATGGCTAGTATGTGGAGGTATGAACCATAGAGAAGTTGGAATACAGTAGGTTTAACACCAATATAAACAAAGAATGAGTTAATTACAGTACATTAAAGTGGTAGTTTGCTTTATTACACTAACAGATCTCACAAGTTTTTGTTTAAGTTTTTGTGAATGAAGTGTTTGAAGAACGAGGAGTTACCAATGTGAGAAGAATAAAGAGAGACAAGAGTTCAAGCTTGGGGATGACCAAGGCACCCCAAGTAAATATTTCAAGGGATACTCAAGCATCTAAGCTTGGGGATGCCCCGGTTGGCATCCCATCTTTCTTCTTCAACAAATATCGGTATACCTCGGTTTTTGTTTTGTTCACATTGTTTGTGCCCTTTGTGTTTTTCTTTTTCTTTAAGAATCATGCTAGTATGAGATAGCTGTTCATTGATTTGTAGAATGCCCCATGAACTTCACTTATATCTTTTGGAGTATGAATAATACTAGAATTTAAAGTGGGTTTGGAAGAGTGTCAACTTTAGGAATTAGTGATCCCACTATTTTGGAGAATGTTGAATCTTCGTACGATGTTTATGAAAGTGGATTTGGAAGAGTGTCAACTTTAGTTAGTATTCCACTATTTCGGAAGAGATTCCAATTGAGTATGAGAACAAGTTGCTATCTATGATGCTACTGAAAATTATTATGAGGGAGGAATATGTGCTTGTAGGAGTTGCAATAATGTCAAGTTTCCTCTCTATGTGCTTAAAGTTTTGAAGTTATACTTGTTTTGCCTTCCTATGCTAGTTGACTTTTGTTCCTATAAATTGTGTGCTCACAAAATCCCTAGGCATAGGAGGTGAGTTAGATTTAAATGTGCTAGTCATATTCTTCATGATGCTCTCTTTGTGTTTCAAATCTTTTCTTTTATGCGAGCATCATTGAAATCATCATGCCTAGCTAAAAGTCATTAAAGAAAAGTGCTTGTTGGGAGACAACCCAATATTTATCCTTACTGTTTTTGTGTGCCCACATGATTAAGATACTGTAGTAGTCATGTTTTATGCTTTTTTTTTCAATAAAGTGCCAAGTAAGACCTTTGGAAAGATTTGGGTGAAAGTTAATGTGATCTTGCTGTAAAAACAGAAACTTTGCGCTCACGAGATTAGCTGTCATTTTTTACAGAAGAGTTCTTTTGAGTTGATTATTTTTGCAGAATATTAATAGACAAATTCCTCACGTCCACCAATTTATTTCATAATTTTTGGAGTAGCAGAAGTATGGTTATTGTTCAGATCATTACAAACTGTTATGTTTCTGACAGATTCTGTTTTCATTGCATAGTTTGCTTGTCTTCTAGTTTCTATGGCTTATATTTTTTAATATAAATTGTAGAAATGATATGTTACAGTAGGCATTATGTGAAAACAATTATTAACCTTGTCTTTTACAGTACCAAAGTGCATGGTTTACTCTTTATCATACTAACCTATCTCACGAAGTTCCATTAAGTTTTGTGTGATTGAAGTTTTCAAGTTTTGGGTGAGATATCGATATGAGGAGAATAAGGAGTGGAAAGATCCTAAGCTTGGGGATGCCCAAGGCACCCCAAGGTAATATTCAAGGAAGAATCAAGCGCCTAAGCTTGGGGATGCCCCGGAAGGCATCCCCTCTTTCGTCTTCAAAACTATCGGTACACCTTACTCGGAGCTATATTTTTATTCGTCACATGATAAGTGTTTTACTTGGAGCGTCATTTTCTTTTGTTAGTATTATCTTGCTGTTATTTAGAATAGTGTTTTTCATCTTTAGTTTCAATAAAAATGTCAAGGTGTAACACCCCGGATGTATCTTTCCATATTTGTAACTCCAACTCTTGCCATTTTCGGATATGTGCTATGATATTCCCTCCGTGGTTGGGTTTTGTTTTTGTTTGCATTTTGGCCATGTCATGCATCTCATATCATGTCATCATGTGCATCTCATTTGCATACGTGTTCGTCTCATGCATCCGAGCATTTTCCCCGTTGTCCGTTTTGCAATCCGGCACTCCTATGTCCCCGGCGCACCCCTCTTGTTCTTTTTCCGTGTGTGGGTGTTGAACATTCTCGGAATGGACCGAGCCTTGCCAAGTGGCCCTGGTATAGCAACGGTAGACCACCTGTCAAGTTTCGGGTCATTTGGAGTTCGTTTGGTACTCCAACGGTTAACCACACTCTCGCAAATGCCTCTTTTAAGTTGCAGCCCAACACCCCTCCAAAACAGCCCAATAACCCATCTAACTCCCTTCCATGCCCTCGGTCGTTCGATCACGATCGTGTGGGCGAAAACCGCACCCCATTTGGAGTCTCCTAGCTCCCTCTACCTATAAATAAAGACCCCTCCCCCGAAAATCCGGATGAAACCCTAGAAATTCGTCCTCTCCGCTGGGACATCGTCGCCAGCGCGGACACGCCCGCCGCCGCCCAGCCAATCGGGCGCGCCACGCAGGCTCGGCGCCGTCCACCGCCGCCCGGCCGCGCCAGGCCCGCTTCGGCCGTCGCCAGCCCATGCCCCGCCTCCGCCGATCCGCGGGAGCCGCGCCCGCCGCCGCCATGGAGCCCAGCAGCTGCGCCGCCGATCGCCGCGCCAGCGTCGCCTCCACCGCTCTCACCGCTGGCCACCGCAGCAGCGGTCCGCCGCTACCGTCGCCCGCCTCGCCTCGGGTCCACGCAGCCGCATGCCGTCCCGCTCCACCGCGCCACTAACCGCCGCCGTTGCGGATCCGGCGGCCCGACCCGCCGGCGTCCCCTCCGCGGATCCCGCCGCCACCGAGCCAACTCCGGCGAGACTCGAGCACTCCGGCCGATCCAGATCCGAAGAATCCCGAGGTTGACTTTCTTCCCCAAATTCCACTAAGTCTTTTCCTGTGACAATTTTTGTGGCATTTTCAACGCATCACATCTCCGCACTCGTGACTCCGTTTCGTGCGTATAATATGTCAAATTGTTCGCATCGAAGAGTACATCATTTCATTCCATTGAAAAATTTGCATTTGAGCTGATCTTGATGCCCAAAATGCTGTTGGAAGAGGGCTTCAGATTGTTAGTTCCAGAATCTTATCAGCTCGAGCTCTTTTGTCATTTTTGCCATGATTTATGTGTGCACCCTATGAACTTGAGCCCTACATGTGTGTTAAACTATGCCATGCCATCTTTCCAGGGGTGTATGCCATGTATTTTTGTGAGTTATGTGTTGACTAGAACAAGCATGCAAAGTAGGGATGATGATGTTGCTGATTTCAGGAACTTAGTGTTTTCACTAAGTCTTGTCCTGCTGTTATTTATATGCCATATGTTCATGTTGTTACAGAGAGATCTATGCCCTTTTTGAGCATGATCAGTAAGGGTGTTTTGAACATATGGATGTGCTCTATCCATCCATGCCTTTGTTGGCATTTATTGAGTAGTTTAGCATGTCATTTTCGTGCTCTACTTTTGCTTGAAAATGTTTCCTGCAGATTGTTTGCATGAGATTCAATTTTCACGAGGTCGTTATAGTTGATCCGTGTATGCTATGATGTTGTTCTTGCCATGTATAGATTCTATGCCATGTCTTCTTGATGGGTGTATGCTTAGTTTATCATGAGATGCTCTGTAGTGAGTGCATCGAGCTCACGAACATGCCTACTTGTTATCTGTTTTTGCCATGCCCAGTTTTCTGCTAAGTCTGAAATCTGTAATAAAAACTTGCTATGTTTACATGGGTGCCATCATATCCTCTAGTCCTTTTTGGCTTATGGTCAGTAAGGGACTATTGAGCTATGCTTTGAGTAGAATCATGTCATGCCTTGTTTTGCTATTATAAGTTCCTGTAGCATGTTGTTTGCTTGCTCTAAACATGCCTTCCTGATGTTAATTCCTGGCATGTTAGTATTTTCACTAAGTCTGTGAACCTGATATTTTTTGCACTTTCACCATGCTTGTTTGAACATGTTATGATGTGATTTAGCCGTAGCTCAGTGTTCCTCTTTTGTTAAGCATCTCCTGTAGATCGCTGCCATATGCTTTGTTTGTATGTTGGGGTCTTTGTAGCATAGTTTCTTGTTGCGTGCTAAGTAGCATCGGTCATTAAACGCAGATTTGCGTCATTCTTGTTTTGCTTGTCATTTGCAAATCGTGCATCCGATTCCGGTGATCTTTATATCGATTTCAACCGAAATCATCTCATCTTTCCAGCGGCATACTTGGTTTGCCAAGTTGATGCCCGGTTCATCATTTTCCTTCCGGAGCACACATATGCATTACATATCACATCTCGCATAGCATGTCATGTTCTGCATCATATTGCTTGTGCATTGCTCCTTGTTTGATTGTGGTTCTGTTGCTTGTGTTCTTGCTTTGGGTAGAGCCGGGAGACGAGTACATGAACGAGGAACCTGTTGAGAACGCCTCGAGGATCAAGCCTTGACAACTCGAGAACCTTGCGGCAAGATGACCATACCTTCGATATCACTTCTATCTTTGCTTGCTAGATGCTCGCTCTTTTGCTATGCCTATGCTGCAATACCTACCACTTGCTATATCATGCAACCCATATTTCCATGTCAACCTCTAACCATCCATGTCCTAGCAAACCGTTGATTGGCTATGTCACCGCTTTGCTCAGCCCCTCTTATAGCGTTGCTAGTTGCAGGTGAAGATGAAGTTTGTTCCTTGTTGGAACACGGATATTTTGGGATATCACAATATCTATTGTCTTAATTAATGCATCTATATACTTGGTAAAGGGTGGAAGGCTCGGCCTTATGCCTGGTGATTTGTTCCACTCTTGCCACCCTAGTTTCCGTCATACCGTGTTATGTTCCTTGATTTTGCGTTCCTTACGCGGTCGGTGATTTATGGGACCCCTTGACAGTTCGCTTTGAATAAAACTTCTCCAAAGAAGGCCCAACCTTGGTTTTACCATTTGCCACCTAAGCCTTTTTCCCTTGGGTTTTCGCGAGCCGAGGGTCATCTTTATTACCCCCGGCGGTGCTCCTCGAGTGTTGGTCCAAACTAGAGCACCGTCTTGGGACCATTCCTTGGCAACTTGGATTACGTCGGTGCCAGACGCTTCGCTTATCCGGTGTGCCACGAGAACGAGATATGTGCAGCTCCTATCGGGATTTGTCGGCACAATCGGGTGGTCTTGCTGGTCTTGTTTTACCATTGTCGAAATGTCTTGATGTACCGGATTCCGAGATCGATCGGGTCTTCCGGGAGAAGGTTTATTCGCCGTTGACCGTGAGAGCTTGTGATGGGCTAAGTTGGGACACCCTGCGGTATTATCTTTCGAAAGCCGTGCCCGCGGTTATGAGGCAGATGGGAATTTGTTAATGTCCGGTTGTAGAAAACCCGAAGTTGACCTTAATTAAAATACATCAACCGTGTATGTAACCATGATGGTCTCTTCTCGGCGGAGTCTGGGAAGTGAACACGGTGTTGGAGTTATGTTTGACGCAGGTTGCTTTAGGATCACTTCTTGATCGCTATTAGCTTCACGACCGTGCCTTGCTTCTCTTCTCGCTCTCTTTTGCGTGCGTAGACTCCATATATGCTAGTCGCTTGCTGCAGCTCCACCTCATTACACCAGCCTTCCCTTAAGCTTAAATAGTCTTGATCTCGCGGGTGTGAGATTGCTGAGTCCCCGTGGCTCACAGATTCTACCAAAACAGATGCAGTACGGTGATGCGGTAGCAGATGGCGCAACTGAGCTGAAGTGGGAATTCGATGAGGCCCTTGGACGTTACTATGTTTCTTTTCAAGACGATTAGTAGTGGAGCCCAGTTGGGGCGATCGGGGATCTGTGTTGCATTTGAGATAGTCTTCTTTTGTTTTGGTTCCGTAGTCGGACCTTGAGTGTAAACTGAATGATGGATGTTTATTTATGTATTGTGTGAAGTGGCGACTGTAAGCCAACTATGTATCTCTTTCCCTTATGTATTACATGGATTGTGCGAAGATTACCTCACTTGCGACATTGCTTTCAATGCGGTTATGCCTCTAAGTCGTGCTTCGACACATGGGAGCTATAGCCGCATCGAGGGCGTTACAAGTTGGTAATCAGAGCCATCCCTGACCTTAGGAGCCCCCACTGCTTGATCGTTTTAGCGGCCGAGTTGTGTCTAAAAAAATGTTTTGAGTCATTTAGGATTATATATATCGGAGAGTTAGGAATTCTTTTACTCCTCAGTCCCTTCGTCGCTCTGGTGAGGTCTCCTGACGTAGAGTTTTGACTCTTCTCTTCTCAAATTTCACTAATTTTTTTTTTAGGATCACGCGGGTATCTTAGAATCCTTCTGATGGTTTTATGATGACAACATTGTCTTGGTGCCTCCCGTCAGCAGGGTTTTTTTTAGTGGAGGTGTCCCGGGGAGTTGAGCTCTGAGGTGTTGTCGTCATAATTTTATCGTTGCAGCTCTGGAATACCTGAGTTTAGTACGCCGACATCGAAAATCTCTTTTATGCAGTTCGTTGGTGAGATAACCCCGCTAACCCAGTACTGAGGTGAGTACGGGAGTATTGCCATGACTCGTATAACGGATGCTTTTCGAAGGTTGAGGTACACGATTTCCGAAGGTTTCTTGGTTATGTGTTGACGGATGGATACAACTGGATGTAGGGATTGTTAGTTTGGGTGAGATATATTGCTTCCCCTGTATCCCCAACACCTGATTGCATAACCAGAAAGTTTCGGGAGTTTATAGGTAGGATTCAAGTAGCTCTAGCACTTCTTCCGCAGATATTTGGTTTGTGATTGGGTAATCCTTACCACTTATTTGTTCCATTCATACCTTGTTTTTATTTTCATTCATCAATCTCTTATCAAGTGGCTTCTCACCTTAATGGACGTGATGTTTACTTTGGAATTCATTCGTTCATCCCTGTTCGAATGTTTATTTTGAAGACTATATGTTGCAATTTCTATCTGTTAATTCAACTTGTCTATCTGTCTATCAAGATGCTAACAGATGTCACCCTCTTCAGGATGGCTCCGCCAACGCGTCAGAATCCGGAACGCAGTGATGGGAATCAGGCGAACCCTCCACCTCCACCTCCGCCTCCGGAGGCATGGCAAACTTTGATGGCAACCACTAACGCCAACGCTCAGTTGTTGATTCAGCTGATGCAAGAGCGTAACCAAGGCCAAGGCAACCAAGGGAATCAAGGTCAAGGTGTAGGATCGAAGAAGGTGAGAGTGTCTAGAGGGGGGGTGATTAGACTACTCAACTAGATAAAAATTCCGTCTTTTATCAAGGACAGATTTTGGCAGATTTTGCATAACACACAAGTCAAGTAGCACACTACACATGCAATTCTAGAGAATGGGCAGCGGAAAGTAAATTGCACAAGTAGTAAAGAGAAGTGGAGAAGATCAAACGCAATTTGGAGACACGGTGATTTTTCTCGTGGTTCCGATAGGTGGTGCTATCGTACTTCCACGTTGATGGAGACTTCAACCCACGGAGGGTAACGGCTGCGAGAGTCCACGGAGGGCTCCACCCACGAAGGGTCCACGAAGAAGCAACCTTGTCTATTCCATCATGGCCTCACGCCCACGGAGGGCTAGCCTTACTGGGGTAGATCTTCACGAGTAGGCGATCTCCTTGCCCTTACAAACTTCTTGGTTCAACTCCACATCTCGACGGAGGCTCCCAAGCGACACCTAACCAATCTAGGAGGCACCACCCTCCAAAAGGTAATCGATGTTGTTGATGATGATGAACTCCTTGCTCTTGTGCTTCAAATGATAATCTCCCCAACACTCAACTCTCCTCACCGATTTGGCTATGGTGGAAGAAAGGATTGAGTGGAAAGCAACTTGGGAAGGCTAGAGATCAAGCTTCATATGGTGGGAGTGGAGCAACTTGATCTCAACACAAGGGTAGGTAGTTCTCTTCTCGAAATGTAAGGTAGGAGTGGTAGTTCTTTCGATGGCTCTCTCCACAAGTGAAGAGGGGTGGAGGGGTATTTATAGCCTCCACACAAAATCCAACCGTTACACACATTTGAGCAATCTCAGTGAGACCGAAGTTGACAACTCGGTGAGACCGAAAGTTCAAATAATGTGAACGTTGGGATTTTCGGTGGGACCGAAAATACAAACTCGGTTAGTCCGATTCGTGCAATGATGAGAGCAAGCCAATCTCGGTGGGACCGACTTCATCATCTCAGTGACACCGATTTGATGACAGAAGGTTACAGAAGGTTGGCAACTCATATTTCGGTTAGACCGAGTTCAGAATCGGAAAATCCGAAATTTCTAGGGTTTGGCTTTATGGCTGAGGTGGTTCATCTCGGTGTGACTGAGTTTGGAATATCGGTGGGACCGAGATTACTTATGAGTGTATATGGCAGTGAAAGTTGCTGATAGTTTAGGAGATGTATCACTAAGCACTTGAACAACGGATCATCATCATAACCTCATCCCTTTAATAGTATTGGCTTTCCTATGGACTCAATGTGATCTTGGATCACTAAACCAAAAATGGAGTCTTGAGCTTTTGCCAATGCTTGCCTTAGCATTTTGAGGGTCCACCTCTTGATCCTTTTGCCATGCCAATGTGATTGAATTTCTGAAACATACTTGATAAAAGCATTAATCCAACCACAAAGTATGTTGTCATTAATTACCAAAACCACCCGGGAGCAAATGTGCTTTCAATCTCCCCTTTTGGTAATTGATGGCAACACACAAAACAAGACATCAAAGCTTCTTGAAAGAAAGACAGAATTATCACAGCTTTGACAAACATGTAGTACAGGCTCCCCTACAAGTGTGCAAGATTTTCATAAATTATGGTTTTGGACTACCACAAGCACACAAGAGAGAAAAGCAAGATGTGCTACATGCAGCTTGGCTATATGCATCGAGCAGATGAAAAGAAGTGAGTGATAATGCATATGTGCATGGTGATTTCTTGCAAACAAGTATTCACAAGCAAGTCACCATCATGCACATTCGCAAAGTGCATATACCTACCTTGAGGTTCCTTGGCATTGTACCAAGAGATAAACTTGGGAAAACAAGGTTAGATAACACAAGAGTATTTCTTCAACCAACTGCAAGAACATCAAGAGTACCAAGCCAGGATGACATGTATAAAGAGTGTCTCATATTGAGCACAAGCTTGAATCAGCAAACATGTCTCCAAACTAAAAGATTTTCAATGAACTCGAGAGATTTTGCTTTCCATAAGATATCAATTGTGAAGATTCCTCTCCTTTGAGTTTTCTCGGATCAAGGGGTTTGATGGAAAGAGCAAAATCAAAAGAATGATGCCAAATGTAATATCCAATGTGGAACACGGCAAAGCTTTGATGTGATTCTCTCCCCCTTAAGGTAAGATTGCTCTTCTTCTCCCCCTAAATCTTCTCTTTTCCCCCTAAGTCTTCTCCCCCTTTGACATCAAGTGCCGAAAAGGATAGCAAACTAGGAAGGCAGGGAAGATGGAAAGAAAGAAGTGGGATCCTAAGAATCACAACAGGCAAAAGAAACATGCATAGAGAATCATTGAGTGGAGCTGCGAAGATGATAGCTGAAAGAAAGAAATCGGTGACACGAATTAAGATGGATCGGTGGGTCCGAAAGTCGTGGACTTAGGGCAGATCCGTTTGGTTAGACCGAAATATTTAGATCGGTGGCCTTGAGTTTAATTCAAGGAAATACAGAAATAATTCAGCTCACTTTGCGAGGAATGTTTCAAAGGATTTGCAATGAATTTGTAAATGATTCTTGAGGAATTGATCGAGCCGGAAGGATATTCACAAAGAGAAAGAATAGAAATGAAAAAGATTCCTAGATGAAGTTTTTTTTAATGAAAACTTAATGAGAGAACATAAGAGAAAATAGAAAGACTCCAAAACATATGTACTTCATCTAGATAGGGGTCGGCGACAAGGTCACCTATGTTTGAGTATTTTGACTTAGGAGTCAAATGAGAACATTTGATCATAGGTCATACTCATCGTTTAAGCACAAAATGGGGTTGCCATTTTTCGATTAAGCATTTGATGTGATCACATCTTATGAAGCTGCTTGTACTCATGACTTTGAGCAAAGCTCCTTAAAGATGTGAAGAACATACCTTGGGCTTGTTGTTGCTTTGCTCATGTAGGTGAACTTGATGTAGGTGCTCATTGAATGTGAAGTTAGAGCGCCATTTCCACTTGTGTAGTTCATCTTCCTACATGGGTTAGGCAAGCAAGGAAATACTTCAAGGATATCCAAGATGACAAGAGTGAAATACTAGATGTATAAGATGTCAAAAAGGATATGTGGAATTTTGTTCCTTGAACTCAACATCCAAAGGGCTAGATACTTGGTCAATGACAAGATTACTCATGATCTGAGTGTGTGGTAATCTTGTGGAATGTAGATCATCCAAGTACCTGCAAGGAGTTAGATGCAATACAAGGGGGCAAATGTGTCCAAGACATATGATCATTATCATAAGAGAAATATCAAGGATTAGTCAAGTAGGCTCATGCCTTGCATGCATCAATGGAGTTTTCACTCCAAGTTTGAAGCATCAATGATGTTCAACTCACTCCTTAAGCGACAAAACACCTTCTCATCAAGAGGTTTTGTAAAGATATCAGCGAGTTGTTTGTCAGTACGAACATGCTTAAGATTGATGTCACCCTTGGCAATGTGATCACGAATGAAATGGTGACGAACTTCAATATGTTTAGCTCGAGAGTGTTGCACGGATTGTGTCCAATCTTAATCGCACTCTCATTGTCACAAAGCAAGGAACATGTCTCACATGTATCCCATAATCCTAAGCGTTTGTGTCATCCATAGCAATTGAGCACAACATGAACCAGCAGCTATATATCCCGCTTGGCGGTGGATAATGATACGAATTTTGTTTCTTGGAGGACCAAGATACAAGGGATCGACCAAGGAATTGACACGTGCCGAAGTTGACTTTCTATCAACCTGTCACCGCATAGTCCGAGTCGGAGTAGCCAACAAGGTCGAAAGAGGCCCTCTTAGGATACCAAATGCCAAAGTTTGGTGTGTGTATTAAATATCTCATAATCCTTTTAACAGCTTTAAGATGACATTCTTTAGGGCTGCTTGATATCGAGCACACATGCATACACTCAACATTATGTCGGGACGAGAAGCACAAAGATATAGTAGAGAACCAATCATAGATCGGTAAACCTTTTGATCAACAGTTCTCCATCTTTTGTCAAGTCATTATGTCCACTTGTAGGCATGGGGTTCTCATACCTTCTTTCTTGCATGTTGAACTTCTTGAAGAGATCCTTGGTGTACTTTGTTTGTGAAACAAAGGTACCCTCCTTAGATTGCTTGATTTGCAACCCAAGGAAGAATTTGAGTTCACTCATCATGGACATCTCGTACTTCTCCGACATGAGCTTTCCAAACTTCTCGCTAAAATGAGGGTTAGTTGAACCAAAGATAATATCATCAACATATATTTGGCACACAAATAGTTCACCATCAACCCTTTTAAGTAAATAGCGTTGAGTCTATTTTTCCAATCTCAAAGCCTTTTTCAAGAAGAAAGCTAGTCAAGCATTTGTACCAAGCTCTAGGAGCTTGTTTAAGACCATAAAGAGCTTTGTGCAACTTGTAAACATGATTAGGCTTTTTGGGATTCAAAAATCCGGGAGGTTGTTTCACAAATACTTCCTCCTCAATTTCACCATTTAGGAAAGCACTTTTAATATCCATTTGATAGAGAGTAATATCATGGTGGTTGGCATAAGCAAGAAGAATGCGAATGGACTCAAGTCTAGCAGCGGGGCATAGGTCTCACCATAGTCCATACCTTCGACTTGTGTGTAACCTTGAGCTACGAGACGAGCCTTGTTGCGGATGACTTGTCCATCTTCATCTTGCTTGTTCCGAAACACCCATTTGGTTCCAATGACGTTTTGATCATCCTTGGGCTTCTCTACCAAAGTCCATACCTTGTTCCTCTCGAAGTTGTGAAGCTCTTCGTGCATAGCGTTCACCCAATCCGGGTCTTCAAGTGCTTCTTCTACCTTCATTGGTTCAATGCTAGAGATAAATGAGTAATGCTCACAAAAGTTAGCTAAGCGAGTTTTAGAGCGAGTAATTCTCCCGGAGTTGATGTCATTGACCATTTGTTCCACGGGATGATTTTTCTTGACTCTTGCTCGGACTCGGGATAGCTTTTGTTGAGGTTGTGGCTGAGCTTCCTCATCATCCTCATCTTCCTCTTCTTCTTCATTGTTGTTGGTGTTGTCTTGAGGCGGTGGAGAAGGAGGTTGTGGTGGATCTTCTTGTTGCACTTCCTCATCTTGGTGAGTTCCACTTGTGGAGGCCTCCATGTTGCCTTGAGGTTCATCTTGCCTTGAGGTAGGGGGCTCCACATATGTAGATGAGGTACTCTGCTTCACTTCCATGGGACGGATCTTTCCAATAGATAAATCTTGGATGGCTTCCGATGGGTCCTTGTCTCCTACATCAATAGGCATTTGCTCTACTTGCGAGCCATTAGATTCATCAAACTTCACATCTACCGTCTCTTCAACCTTTGGGTGAAATTATTGTAGACACGGTAGGTATGGGAGTTTGATCCATAACCAAGAAAAAGCCTTCATGAGTTTTAGGAGCAAATTTAGACCGACGATGTTTATCAAGGATATAGCATTTCAACCAAAGACACGAAAGTATCCCACTTGGGGTTTGTTACCGTGAGGAGCTCGTATGATGTCTTGCCGAGAAGCTTATGAAGATAAAGCTGTTGATAGCATGACAAGCTGTCTCGACGGCTTCCCCCAAAAGTGCTTGATGTCTTGTATTCATCAAGCATCGTTCTCGCCATCTCTATGAGCGTTCGGTTCTTCCTCTCAACAACTCCATTTTGTTGAGGAGTGTACGTAGCCGAGAACTCATGTAGAATCCCTTCCTCATCGAGAAAAGAGTCTACATGGCGTTCTTGAACTCCGTTCCATTGTCACTCCGAACTTTCTTGATCTTCACCTCAAATTGATTTTGGGCCTTTCTGGCAAAGGTTTTGAAGATTCTCTGAACCTGTGATTTGTCATCAAGGAAAAATACCCACGTAAATCTGGAATAATCATCAACTATAACTAGACCAAAGGAGTTACCACCAAGGCTTTTGTAAGCATTGGGACCAAAGAGATCCATATGAAGAAGCTCAAGCGGTCTCCTTGTGGTCATGATGTTCTTCACAGGATGACTTCCACCTACTTGTTTTCCTGCCTGACAAGCACTACAAAGTCTATCTTTGTCAAAGAGAACATCTTTAACGCCAAGAATATGATCACCTTTGATTAGCTTGTCTAGATTACGCATACCAACATGTCCAAGCCTTCTATGCCATAACCAACCTTTAGCGGATTTAGCAATGAAGCAAGTTCTAGGTTGGGCTTTCTTAGTGAAATCAACAATATATAGATCACCTCTACGGATACCGTAAATGCCATGTTATGATTGTCACGACGAAAGACTTGGCAATCTACTTGATGAATAGCACATTGAATCCAAAGTCAGCTAATCTAGACACGGAAAGTAAATTGTATCCAAGTGATTCTACAAGCATGACATTTTGAATAGAGCTATCATGAGATATGGCCACCTTACCAAGGCCAAGTACCTTACCTTTGGAGTTGTCTCCAAAAGTCACATACTTGCGTGGACCATCGTTCTTTGCAAGCTCTCGAAACATGTCTTCGTCTCCGGTCATGTGATCGGTGCATCCACTATCAAGAATCCACTCTTTTCCACGGATATGTAGTCTCTCAGATTCGCCATAAGATTGAGACTCTTCATGATCTTGTCTAGCTCGATGTCCGAATCGGAGTAATCATCATCATGCTCATGCTCATCATCATATTGACCCATAGATTGTTCATCATCAACACCTAGGTCAATTTGACAACTACTTGCATTAGTTTTGTCAATGTGAAAATAATCATCGGAATGCAATACAAGAGCATTTCTAATTAGAACATTGATAAGACCGGGATCACCCTTCTTTTTCATAAGATCACGAAGCTCAAAGAAGCATTTATCAAAGTTGGGATCATTGGGGCGCATCATATCAAATTCAATAGTCTTGTATAGAATTTCATCAAGACCTCTCAAAGAGTAGTCCGGATAAAGTTCTTCCAAGAACTTCCACATAGCATAGGCACACTCAAAGTTTGTAACGAGCTTAAGCAAGTTATCGGGTAACCCTCTAATGATAAGATTTACAGTTCTAAGGTTACGAAGCAAATCAAGCTCTTCATCCATGGTAGGGTGCAAGGGGTCAAATGGAGGCACATATGGGATCTCAACATATTTGCGCAAATTGTATGTCTTAAAGATAATAAGCATTTCAATCCTCCATGAGTTATAGGACACTCCATTAAGAATAGGCACTCTATGGCTAACACTCCCAAACGTAGACACGTCCATCTTCCTCCAATGGTGTGTAAACCAAAGCAATGGAGACCAATGCTCTGATACCAATTGTAGGACCGAAGAAGGTGAGAGTGTCTAGAGGGGGGGTGATTAGACTACTCAACTAGATAAAAATTCCGTCTTTTATCAAGGACAGATTTTGGCAGATTTTGCATAACACACAAGTCAAGTAGCACACTACACATGCAATTCTAGAGAATGGGCAGCGGAAAGTAAATTGCACAAGTAGTAAAGAGAAGTGGAGAAGATCAAACGCAATTTGGAGACGTGGTGATTTTTCTCGTGGTTCCGATAGGTGGTGCTATCGTACTTCCACGTTGATGGAGACTTCAACCCACGGAGGGTAACGGCTGCGAGAGTCCACGGAGGGCTCCACCCACGAAGGGTCCACGAAGAAGCAACCTTGTCTATTCCATCATGGCCTACGCCCACGGAGGGCTAGCCTTACTCGGGGTAGATCTTCACGAAGTAGGCGATCTCCTTGCCCTTACAAACTTCTTGGTTCAACTCCACATCTCGACGGAGGCTCCCAAGCGACACCTAACCAATCTAGGAGGCACCACCCTCCAAAAGGTAATAGATGTTGTTGATGATGATGAACTCCTTGCTCTTGTGCTTCAAATGATAATCTCCCCAACACTCAACTCTCCTCACTGATTTGGCTATGGTGGAAGAAAGGATTGAGTGGAAAGCAACTTGGGAAGGCTAGAGATCAAGCTTCATATGGTGGGAGTGGAGCAACTTGATCTCAACACAAGGGTAGGTAGTTCTCTTCTCAGAAATGTAAGGTAGGAGTGGTAGTTCTTTCTGATGGCTCTCTCCACGAGTGAAGAGGGGGTGGAGGGGTATTTATAGCCTCCACACAAAATCCAACCGTTACACACATTTGAGCAATCTCGGTGAGACCGAAGTTGACAACTCGGTGAGACCGAAAGTTCAAATAATGTGAACGTTGGGATTTTCGGTGGGACCGAAAATACAAACTCGGTTAGTCCGATTCGTGCAATGATGAGAGCAAGCCAATCTCGGTGGGACCGACTTCATCATCTCAGTGACACCGATTTGATGACAGAAGGTTACAGAAGGTTGGCAACTCATATTTCGGTTAGACCGAGTTCAGAATCGGAAAATCCGAAATTTCTAGGGTTTGGCTTTATGGTGAGGTGGTTCATCTCGGTGTGGTGAGTTTGGAATATCGGTGGGACCGAGATTACTTATGAGTGTATATGGCGGTGAAAGTTGCGATAGTTTAGGAGATGTATCACTAAGCACTTGAGCAACGGATCATCATCATAACCTCATCCCTTTTAATAGTATTGGCTTTCCTATGGACTCAATGTGATCTTGGATCACTAAACCAAAAATGGAGTCTTGAGCTTTTGCCAATGCTTGCCTTAGCATTTTGAGGGTCCACCTCTTGATCCTTTTGCCATGCCAATGTGATTGAATTTCTTGAAACATACTTGATAAAAGCATTAGTCCAACCACAAAGTATGTTGTCATTAATTACCAAAACCACCCAGGGAGCAAATGTGCTTTCATAAGGGCAGTTCTATCATCACCCACGCCCCCTACCCTCAACCAGTTCCTTGCGAATCAGCCAAAGTCTTTCACCATCTTGTGCGAGGCCACGAGGCGCCGACGATTGGCTCGTGGATATCAACAAGCATTTGAATGCAGCAATGTCGAACACGAGGACTACGTCAAGTTCGCGTCTTTTCATCTCAAGGATCGAGTACTGATTGGTTCCAACAATACAAGGATTCGGAGGTGGTCGAGTGATTACTTGGACTGATTTACCGGGACTTTAAAGCTCACACATTCCTACCAAGGTGTTGTTGAGAGCAAGCGTGAGGAGTTCCACAATCTCAAGCAAGGAAACATGTCGATGTACTGAATACAACATACTGATTTGAAACTTGCTCGCTTCGCTAAACAAGACGTTCTGATGAGAAAAGTATGATCTATCGGTTCGGAGGTGGCCTTAGAGAGGATCTGCAGTTAGCTCTTGTTCTTATTGAGCCTACTCGGTTTGATCAATTCTACAATATGGCACTCAAGCAAGAAGGTGCTCAGCTCAAGTGTGAGGCTTCAAAGAAGAGAATCGGGGATGCAGCTCACTCTTCTTCTTCCTCTCAAAGGCGCAGCTAAGCAAAGAAAAGTTCTACCTTCCTCCTCCTCCGTTTTGCCAGCCTTACTAGCAGAAGAACTCAGGTGGTCGTGGATCTTCCCACCCACCCAACCCAAGCTACTGTAACAAGTCTCACCTCAAGCTCCAAGGTCAAATGCTCCTTATCACCGTCCGCTCTCAGAGGTGACCTGCAACAAGTGCCAGCAGAAGGGTCACTATGCGAACAAATGCCATAACCAAAGGCGCCTTCCGCCTCCTCCTCCTGTGAGGTCTTCAAGCAATGCAGTGGTCAAGCATAATCCCAAGTCTGCAAAGGTGAACATGATGAATGCAGCTCAGGCAGAGGATTCTTCTGACGTGATAATGGGTAATCTTCCAGTTAATGATATTCCTGCAAAAGTCTTATTTGATACTGGTGCATCGCATTGTTTCATGTCAAGATCGTTCTTCGCAAAGAATGATTTTACTTGGTCTTACTTGGATAAACCTTTGGGTGTTGTTTCTCCGGGAAGTCAATGAGAGCCAACTCATTAGTTCATGATGTCTCTATCAAGATGGGCGACTATAAGTTTCTATCTAAACCATTTGTTCTTGGTGACTCGGATATTGATCTAATTCTCGGGATGGATGGCTTTCTCGGCACAAAGCTCAACTTGATTGTCTGCCAGCAGATTCAATTGACACACCCTTACGAGGATGTTATCATCTATGCCGCTTCGTGATGAAACCATTCGGTTGTTTTCTCTCAATGAGAAGGAGAGTTGGATGCTATCTCTCAAATTCCATCGTTTGTGAGTTCCAAGATGTCTTTCGGAAGAGCTTTCGGGTATGCCTCCTCATCGGCCAGTCGAATTTGTTATCGATCTTGAGCCTGGCACTGAACCCGTTTGCAAGCGCCCTTACAAGCTTGGACCCAAGGAGCTGAAAGAATTGAAGAAACAGCTCGATGAACAAGAGCGTCTGGGTTTGATCAGACCGAGTTCATCTCCATGGGGATGTGGAGTTCTTTTTGTCCAGAAGAAGGATGGCACGGACCGACTTTGCGTCGATTACCGTCCATTGAACAAGAAGACAATCAAGAACAAGTATCCACTTCCCAACATCAATGAGCTATTCGAGCAACTCAAAGGTGCTAAAGTATTCTCCAAGCTTGACCTTCAGATGGGTTATCATCGATTCGCATTCGTGAACAAGATATTCCCAAGACAAAGATTCGAGAACAAGCTATGGTTCTTATGAATATACTGTCATGTCTTTCGGCCTTGTCAATGCTCCTCCAACTTTCTCTCGCATGATGAACTTTATCTTCAACCCCTACACAAATGATTTCGTCTTGGTGTATCTCGATGATATTTTGGTCTTCTCCAAGAACAAGCAGGATCATGCCAAACATTTGTGATTGGTGCTCGACAAGCTCAGAGAGCATCAATTCTATGCGAAGTTTTCCAAATGTGAGTTCTAGCTTGATGAAGTTCTTTATCTTGGTCATATCATCTCCGCCAAGGGCATCGCTGTTAATCCCGAGAAGGTGTCTTCAGTTCTGAATTGGGAACCTCCTCGAATGTCAAGCGCTCCATGATTTTCTCGGTCTTGCAAGCTATTGACGAAGATTCGTTGAGAACTTCTCCAAGATTGCAAAGCCTCTTTCCAACCTCCTCGAAGCATGTCAAGTATGTCCGGGCCTTTGAGTGTGATGTCGCTTTCAATACCCTCAAAGAGAAGCTAGTTACAGCTCCTGTCTTGACTCCTCCTGATGAATCCAAGCCATTCGAAGTTTTCTGTGATGCTTCCTTGCAAGGTCTCGGTGCTGTGTTAATGCAAGAGAAGAAGGTTGTGGCCTATACCTCTCGTCAGTTGAAGCCCAATGAAAAGAACTACCCCACTCACGATCTCGAGTTGGCGGCAGTTGTCCATGCATTGATAACATGGAGACATCTCTTGTTGGGAAGGAAAGTGGACATTTTCACCGATCACAAGAGTCTCAAGTATATCTTCACTCAGCCAAACCTCAACCTCAGGCAAACTCGATGGGTCAAAATGATTCAAGAGTACAATCCAAGTATTGAATATACTCCTGGCAAGGCGAATGTGATTGCAGATGCCTTGAGCAGAAAGGCTTATTGCAACAGCTTAATTCTCAAGCCCTTCCAACCGGATCTTTGTGAAGCTTTCCGCAAGTTGAATCTTCAAGTTGTTCCTCAAGGCTTTCTTGCCAACCTCATAGTCTCTCCTACTTTGGAAGATCAAATTCGTGAGGCACAACTCCTGGATACCATGGTGAAGAAAGTGAAACGTGGTATTGACAAGGGCATTTCCAAATACAAGTGCTATCGCTTGGATGACAAAGACACTCTTTTCTTCGAGGACCGTATTGTGGTTCCTAAAGGCGATCTGAGAAAAGTCATCATGAATGAGGCACACAATTCCCTCCTATCCATTCATCCTGGAAGTACGAAGATGTACCATGACCTCAAGCAGTCGTATTGGTGGACTCGTATGAAGCGAGAAATTGCTCAATTCGTGAATGAATGTGATGTCTGCAGAAGGGTGAAAGCAGAACACCAAAGACCAGCTGGTCTCCTCCAACCTCTTGCTATTCCGGAATGGAAATTTGATCACATCGAGATGGACTTCGTGACTGGTTTTCCTAAGTCCAAGCGTGGAAATGATGCTATCTTCGTTGTCATTGACAAGCTTACTAAAGTGGCTCATTTTCTTCCTGTCAAAGAATCTATCACAGCAGCTCACCGGCGAGCTATACACCTCGAATTGTCTCCTTGCACGGTATTCCGCAATTGATCTCTTCGCACCGTGGAAGCATCTTCACTTCTAAGTTACGGGACTCCTTCGAAGGCCATGGGCACCAACATTCGTTTCAAAGACAGCTTTCCATCCTCAAACAAGTGGCCAAGTCGGCGAGTCAATCAAATCCTTGAAGATATGCTCGGGGCATGTGTCATTTCCTTTGGCATGAAGTGGGAAGAGTGTCTTCCATATGCCGAAGTTCTCCTACAACAACAGCTTCCAAGCAAGTTCGGCAAGGCCCCATTCGAAATTCTCTATGGCGAGAAAGTGCGTACTCCTCTCAATTGGTCCGAGACAGTGAACGCCAACTTCTTGGCAACGACTTGATCACGAAGCAAGAAATGTGCAAAGTCATTCGTGAGAATCTCAAAGCCGCATAATCGCGCGGAAGGGCTATTATGATGACAAGCACCGTGATGTGGCTTTTGAAATCGGAGACCATGTCTACCTCGCGTCTCTCAATGAAAGGCACTCGTCGCCCGGTATCAAAGGAAGCTTGCCCCTAGATACGTGGGTCCTTTCAAGATCATTGGCAAAAGAGGCGATCTCGCCTATCAACTTGAGCTTCCATCCAACTTTGCAAACGTGCGATGTGTTTCACGTGTCACAGCTCCGCAAGTGCTTCAAGATTCTGAGCGCACTATCAACTTTGAAGAAATTGACCTCCAAGAAGATCTCTCTTATCTTGAGCACCCCGTTGCTATTCTTGAAGAAACCGAACGCAAGACTCGCAACAAGTCAATCAAATTCCTGAAAGTTAAGTGGTCACACCATTCCGACCGAGAAGCCACCTGGGAGCGCGAGGATCACCTCCGTTCCGAATATCCGGAGTTCTTTCAGTCCTAGATCTCGGGACGAGATCCTCTTGTAGTGGTGGAGTTTTGTAACACCCCGGATGTATCTTTCCATATTTGTAACTCCAACTCTTGCCATTTTCGGATATGTGCTATGATATTCCCTCCGTGGTTGGGTTTTGTTTTCGTTTGCATTTTGTCCATGTCATGCATCTCATATCATGTCATCATGTGCATCTCATTTGCATACGTGTTCGTCTCATGCATCCGAGCATTTTCCCCGTTGTCCGTTTTGCAATCCGGCACTCCTATGTCCCCACAGCACCCTCTTGTTCTTTTTCCGTGTGTGGTGTTGAACATTCTCGGAATGGACCGAGCCTTGCCAAGTGGCCCTGGTATAGCACCGTAGACCACTGTCAAGTTTCGGGTCATTTGGAGTTCGTTTGGTACTCAACGGTTAACCGCACTCTCGCAAATGCCTCTTTTAAGTTGCAGCCCAACACCCCTCCAAAACAGCCCAACAACCCATCTAACTCCTCTCCATGCCCTCGGTCGTTCGATCACGATCGTGTGGGAGAAAACCGCACCCCATTTGGAGTCTCCTAGCTCCCCCTACCTATAAATAAAGACCCCTCCCCCGAAAATCCGGATGAAACCCTAGAAATTCGTCCTCTCCGCGCGCCGGACATCGTCCGCCCGCGCCGGACACGTCCGCCGCCGCCCGCAGCCAATCGGGCCACGCCACGTGGGCTCCGCCGCCGTCCACGCCGCCCGGCCGCCAGCCCGCTTCGGCCCGTCGCCCGCCCCATGCCCTCCGCCTCCGCCGATCTCATGGAGCCCAAGCCCGCCGCCGCCATGGAGCCCACAGTGCCGCCCGATCGCCGCGCCAGCGTCCGCCTCCGCCGCTCTCACCGCCAGCCACCGCAGCAGCGGTCGCCGCCCGGCCGTCGCCGCCTCGCCTCGGGTCCACGTAGCGCGGCCGTCCCGCTCCACCGGCGCCACCAACCGCCGCGGGCCGGATCCGGCGGCCCGACCCGCCGGCGTCCCCTCCGCGGATCCCGCCGCCACCGAGCCAACTCCGCGAGACTCCAGCCTCCGGCGATCCAGATCCGAAGAATCCCGAGGTTGACTTTCTTCCCCCCTCCCCGAAATTCCACTAAGGCTTTTCCTGTGACAATTTTTGTGGCATTTTCAACGCATCACATCTCCGCACCCGTCACTCCGTTTCGTGCGTATAATATGTCAAATTGTTCATCTCGAAGAGTACATCATTTCATTCCATTGCATCATTTGCATTTGAGCTCATCTTGATGCCCGAAATGCTGTTGGAAGAGGGCTTCAGATTGTTAGTTCCAGCATGTTGTTTGCTTGCTCTAAACATGCCTTCCTGATGTTAATTCCTGGCATGTTAGTATTTTCACTAAGTCTGTGAACCTGATATTTTTTGCACTTTCACCATGCTTGTTTGAACATGTTATGATGTGATTTAGCCGTAGCTCAGTGTTCCTCTTTTGTTAAGCATCTCCTGTAGATCGCTGCCATATGCTTTGTTTGTATGTTGGGGTCTTTGTAGCATAGTTTCTTGTTGCGTGCTAAGTAGCATCGGGCTATTAAACGCAGATTTGCGTCATTCTTGTTTTGCTTGTCATTTGCAAACCGTGCATCCGATTCGGTGATCTTTATATCGATTTCAACGAAATCATCTCATCTTTCAGCGGCATACTTGGTTTGCCAAGTTTATGCCAGTTCATCATTTTCCTTCCGGAGCACACATATGCATTACATATCACATCTCGCATAGCATGTCATGTTACGCATCATATTGCTTGTGCATTGCTCCTTGTTTGATTGTGGTTCCGTTGCTTGTGTTCTTGCTTTGGGTAGAGCCGGAGGCGAGTACGTGAGCGAGGAACCTGTTGAGAACGCCTACGAGGATCAAGCCTTCGACAACTCTGAGAACCTTGCAGGCAAGATGACCATACCTTCGATATCACTTCTATCTTTGCTTGCTAGATGCTCGCTCTTTTGCTATGCCTATGCTGCAATACCTACCACTTGCTATATCATGCCACCCATATTGCCATGTCAAACTCTAACCATCCATGTCCTAGCAAACCGTTGATTGGCTATGTCACCGCTTTGCTCAGCCCCTCTTATAGCGTTGCTAGTTGCAGGTGAAGATGAAGTTTGTTCCTTGTTGGAACACGGATATTTTGGGATATCACAATATCTATTGTCTTAATTAATGCATCTATATACTTGGTAAAGGGTGGAAGGCTCGGCCTTATGCCTGGTGATTTGTTCCACTCTTGCCACCCTAGTTTCCGTCATACCGGTGTTATGTTCCTTGATTTTGCGTTCCTTACGCGGTCGGGTGATTTATGGGACCCCCTTGACAGTTCGCTTTGAATAAAACTCCTCCAGCAAGGCCCAACCTTGGTTTTACCATTTGCCACCTAAGCCTTTTCCCTTGGGTTTTCGCGAGCCCGAGGGTCATCTTTATTACCCCCGGGCCGTGCTCCTCCGAGTGTTGGTCCAAACTAGAGCACCGTCTTGGGACCATTCCTTGGCAACTTGGATTACGTCGGTACCAGACGCTTCGCTTATCCGGTGTGCCACGAGAACGAGATATGTGCAGCTCCTATCGGGATTTGTCGGCACAGTCGGGTGGTCTTGCTGGTCTTGTTTTACCATTGTCGAAATGTCTTGATGTACCGGGATTCCGAGACTGATCGGGTCTTCCTGGGAGAAGGTTTATTCCTTCGTTGACCGTGAGAGCTTGTGATGGGCTAAGTTGGGACACCCCTGCAGGGTATTATCTTTCGAAATCCGTGCCCGCGGTTATGAGGCAGATGGGAATTTGTTAATGTCGGTTGTAGAAAACCGAAGTTGACCTTAATTAAAATACATCAACCGTGTATGTAACCGTGATGGTCTCTTCTCGTGAGTCCGGGAAGTGAACACGTGTTGGAGTTATGTTTGACGAGGTTGCTTTAGGATCACTTCTTGATCGCTATTAGCTTCACGACCGTGCCTTGCTTCTCTTCTCGCTCTCTTTTGCGTGCGTAGACTCCATATATGCTAGTCGCTTGCTGCAGCTCCACCTCATTACACCAGCCTTCCCTTAAGCTTAAATAGTCTTGATCTCGCGGGTGTGAGATTGCTGAGTCCCGTGGCTCATGATTCTACCAAAAGCAGATGCAGGTACGGTGATGCGGTAGCAGATGGCGAATCGAGCTGAAGTGGGAATTCGATGAGGCCCTTGGACGTTACTATGTTTCTTTTCAAGACGA
Source organism: Aegilops speltoides (assembly GCA_021437245.1). NCBI lineage: Eukaryota > Viridiplantae > Streptophyta > Magnoliopsida > Poales > Poaceae > Aegilops > Aegilops speltoides. Next base: position 6,879 of record JAHHZJ010001153.1, on the reverse strand, counting down.
TTAGTAGTGGAGCCCAGTTGGGGCGATCGGGGATCTGTGTTGCATTTGAGATAGTCTTCTTTTGTTTTGGTTCCGTAGTCGGACCTTGAGTGTAAACTGAATGATGGATGTTTATTTATGTATTGTGTGAAGTGGCGACTGTAAGCCAACTATGTATCTCTTTCCCTTATGTATTACATGGATTGTGCGAAGATTACCTCACTTGCGACATTGCTTTCAATGTGGTTATGCCTCTAAGTCGTGCTTCGACACGTGGGAGCTATAGCCGCATCGAGGGCGTTACACAAGGATAGCCTTTACCATGCTTATTTTGCTAGTATACATGTTGCTGTTTGAAAACAGAAAGTTTACCGCTGTTGCAAAAATTCCCTAGAAAAGTAAGAGCATGATATAATGTTGAAACTTTTTGCATAATGAGCTCTGATAAATATACTACAGTGGGAATTTTATCTCATAATTTTTGGAGTTAGGAAAGTATTGATACTCTTGCATTCTCTACAGGCTGTACTGTTTTGACAGATTGTTGTTATGTTTGCATTGTTTGCATATGTTTGCTTGTTTAATGATTCTATTTGAGGATAGGAGTATTAAATATGCAGAGGCATTTAGTATGCAATGTTGAATAATAATTCTAGTGTTTTGTTATAGTAGAAAATGATAAGGTTTTGCATTGGTTTATACTAACCTATCTCACGAGTTCTTGTTGAGTTTGTTGTGGATGAAGCTTTTGATAAAAAGAGAAACCGTGATATGAGATGAATTAAGGAGACACAAAAGTTCAAGCTTGGGGATGCCCATGGCACCCCAAGATAAATATTTCAAGAAGTCTCAAGCATCTAAGCTTGGGGATGCCCCGTTAGGCATCCCACCTTTCTTCTTCAATAACTATTGGTTAGTATCGGTTGAGCCTAAGTTTTTGCTTCTTCACCTGAGTTGTGCTATCCTTGCAATGTCATTTTATTTTGTTTCTCTTGCTGTTTGAATAAAATCATTGGATCTGAAATTTTGAATAGAAAAGGAACCCTCCCATGGCTAGTTAATTATTTGACTACTCAGTGTCCTTCACTCATATCTTTTGGAGTAGTTTGTCATTTACTCTTGTGCTTCATGGGGAATAAATTGAAAGTCATAAATCTGAATTTTTATATGTTTCATATGCTTATAACATGGTTAGTGATGACTTCACACATAGAAAGTATGAGGCATAAAAGTTGTTGAGAGTTGGCAAACGTAGTTTTGGTCATCGTTGCAATTAATAGGAAGTAATAAGGAAAGAGAGGTTCACATACAAATATATTATCTTGGACATCTTTTATGATTGTGAAGCACTCATTAAGTATGACATGCTAAAAGAGTTGACTTTGGGCAAGGAAGACAACGTAATGGTTTATGTTTTCCGACATCTCAGTTAAAGTATATTGTCATTGACCTTCCAACCATGTCGAGCTTGCCTTCCCCCCTCATGCTAGCCAAATTCCTCGCACCAAGTAGAGATACTACTTGTGCTTCCAAATACCCTTAAACCAAGTTTTGCCATGAGAGTCCACCATACCTACCTATGGATTGAGTAAGATCCTTCAAGTAAGTTGTCATCGGTGCAAGCAATAAAAATTGCTCTCTAAATATGCATGACTTATTAGTGCATAGAAAATAAGCTTTGTACGAACTTGTTGTGGAAGTAATAAAAGCGATGGACTGCATAATAAAGGTCCACATACAAGGGGCAATATAAAGTGACGTTCTTTTGCATTAAGATTTTATGCATCAACCCTAAACGCGCATGACAACCTCTGCTTCCCTCTGCGAAGGGCCTATCTTTTACTTTATGTTTTTACTTTATGCTTGAGTCAAGGTGATCCTCACCTTTCCCTTTTTCATTTTATCCTTTGGCAAGCTCCTCGTGTTTGAAAGATGATGATATATATATCCAATTGGATGTAAGTTAGCATGGGTTATTATTGTTGACATCACCTAAAGGTGAATACGTTGGGAGGCAACACAATAAGTCCCTATCTTTCTTAGTGTCCGGCTGAAACTCCATAACCACAAGTATTGCGTGAGTGTTAGCAATTGTAGGAGACTATATGATAGTTGAGTATGTGGACTTGCTGAAAAGCTCTATTCTTGACTCTTTCTGACGTTATGATAAATTGCAATTGCTTCAATGACTGAGATTATAGTTTGTTAGTTCTTAATGAAGTTTCTGAACCATACTTGACATTGTGAATAGATTGTTACTTGATCATGAAATTTTTTATGAGATAAGCTACTATTATGACACATTTTGATGCTAGAAAGGTGATTGAAATTATCATTGATCAAACTTGTGCGCCTGCTAGCATTCACACTTCATAAATTATTTCTTTTGTCATTTACCTACTCGAGGATGAGCAGGAATTAAGCTTGGGGATGCTGTTACGTCTCCAACGTATCTATAATTTATGAAGTATTCATGCTATTATATTATCCATCTATGATGTTTTATAAGCATTTATATGTCATTTTATATGATTTTTGGGACTAACCTATTAACCTAGAGCCCAGTGCGGTTTACTTTTCTCCTTGTTTTAGTGTTTCTGAAAAAGGGATACCAAACGGAGTCCAAATGACGTGCCAATTTTTGAGGATTTTTCCTGGACCAAAAGAAGATCACGGAGCATCGGAGTTGGGCGAGGAGTCGGGCTGCCCACGAGAGGGGCACGACTGGGGCGCCCTCCTATCTCGTGGACAGCCCGGAGGCCCCCTTGACGTGAAACCAATGCCAATAATTCCTATAAATACTGAAACTTTCGGGAATTAACCTAGATCGGAAGTTCCGCCGCCGCAAGCCTCTGTAGCCACGAGAAATCAATCTAGGCCCTCTCTGGCACCCTGCCGGAGGGGGCCATCATCACCGGAGGCCATGGAGGAGGATCTCGGAGGGCCCATCATCGCCATGAAGGCCAAGGACCAGAGGGGGAAAGCCATGGAGGAGGAAGCACAAGGGGGAGAACCTCTCCTCCTCTCTCTTGGTGGCACCGGAGTGCCATCGGGAGGGGAATCATCGCCGTGGTGATCGTCTTCATCAACATCAACATCATCATCACCATCCTCATCTCTTTTAAGCGGTCCACTCTCCCGCACCCCGCTGTAATCCCTACTCGAACATGGTGCTTTATGCTACATATTATGATCCAATGATGTGTTGCCATCTTATGATGTTTTGAGTAGATATCTTTTGTCCTTGAGTTGATTGATGATCTAGATTGGTATGAGTTGTATGTTTTATTTTGGTGCTGTCCTATGGTGCCCTCCGTGTCGCGCAAGCGTGAGGGATTCCCGCTGTAGGGTGTTGCAATACGTTCATGATTTGCTTATAGTGGGTTGCTAGAGTGACAAAAGCTTAAACCCGAGTAAGGGGGTTGTTGCGTATGGGATAAAAGGGGACTTGATGCTTTAATGCTATGGTAGGGTTTTACCTTAATGAATCTTTTAGTATTTGCGGATGCTTGCTAGAGTTTCCAATCATAAGAGCATACGATCCATGTAGGAAAAGTATGTTAGTTTATGCCTCTCCCTCATATGAAATTGCAACGACGACTATCGATCTTGTTAACAATTGCTTAGGACAATTCCGCACACCGATCCACCATTATTCCCCACTCGCTATTTATATTATTTAGTAATATATTTTAACTTTATGATAACAGCACCTACTTTTATATTTTAGCTCTCCGATATCATATAAAGTTATCCTCTTCATACCCACAACACAGTTTTATTTCTTGTTTCTAGTTGGAAGCAAACGTTCGGTGCACGTAGAGTCGTATCAGTGGCAGATAGGGCTTCAGAGAATATTTATCTTACCTTTAGCTTCTTGTGGGTTCGACACTCCATACTTATCACTTCCACCTTTGGGAATTGCTACGATGATTCCCTGCATTTGGGGATTATCAGGCAGCGGCCGTGCAAGACGGAGGCTTCGGCTGCGGAACGAGCTGCGACAGCCGGACGGGGCAGCGACCGTGCAAGACGGAGGCAGCACGCAGCAGAGCCGGGCCGGAGATGCAGCGGCCGGACGGCCGGAGACGAGCAGGCTAGGAACGGGGCGCACGGAGTTGCATCGTGCGGGAGGAAGGGGCTAGCCTAGTATCTGATACCATGTTGAATAATCAGTAACTAGCTTTACTGAGGGCCAAAGGCCAAACATATACATGTATGGTAAAGTGCAAGAAAGCCCCTTATACAATGAGGGTTAAGAAAAGGACTATACACATCTAACACTTTCATACTACGGTGTGTGCTTATTTTTGCTATTATCTGCTTTGTTCTACGTCGTCGTCGGAGAAACAACAATAGATTATGGGGTGTTAATGACCAATGGATGCTATTTTATGTTAGCGTGTCTTTTTTTTTTTTTGCAAGAATGTTAGTGTGTCTTATGTGGGTGTGTTCTGCAGAGTATGCGAAGGTAGCCGTGCACACGAGCAAAGAGACACTGATGTTTTTTTCGAGAACACGTCTATACAGCGGCAGTAGTAATGGCATTTGGCGGCTTTTACATTTTCTTAATAGTTGTTTTCTCCTAGCATATTACTAATTTTCTTATTAGGTAATTTTCCCTGGCATGTTACGAAAGTTATCCTAATGGCGTGCGGAACTATGCTTATTTTCTGCAGAGAGCAAATTCATGCATTTTCTGTTACAACGTAAAAGTACAGACTTGCCTCTTTCTATTCCATGCAAAGTTGAAATGATGATTCAATTTATTTATGGGTTAAGTTAAGTGAGTTTCTTATTGTAGCTTGTCAGATTTTAGGATTCTTGAATTCTACCGCCATGTTTTAGGGTGGCACTTTCCAGTCATTGTACGGGGTAGCATGGAGGCTGGAGGCGGAGGCCATCGGCTCTTGGTCGTGAGGAGAGTCGCAAGCGAATGAGGCGAGGGTTTTCTCCCTAAACTGTCGACACCGGGAGATCTGACTCGGTGACGGGGCCGTGATAAGGCCAAGTCTCTCCCCTCGCATCCTATCAAATGGGTCTGTCTACTTCCCTAGGCCAACTTAGCTCATTGTTGCGTCATGGCCTTCTTTTCCTTTGGTTCATATTTGTATGAGATCAACTCCCTAATCCCTTACTTTACAATAGTAAGAACATGTTTGCACAAAAGAACATTTTCTTTTTTGATGTTAAGGTGGTACTTCATTCAGTAATACCACTAGGGTGAACACCGTGACAAAATTTGCATTCCACAAGGCCTTCTGGTTAATATCTGGAATAGTGCAATTCATCCATGTCGGGTCATCTGGGCGCGTTTGGTTGCCCACAAAATCGCACAGGCCCATTTGGGCCATGAAATGTGTGTTTGGTTGCGCATGTAGTGGGTTGGCTTGCATCTGCACGAAGTATAAAGCAGCCCTCAGCCTGGCTCATTATAAACTGTCGAATCAGCAGTTTCTAGCGAGCCAGGCTGAGGGCGGCGCAAGCTCGCATGACCGGGGGTGGGGGTGGGGGGTAGGGCGCGAGTGGGGATGGAAGGAGATGGAAATCAGGCACGGTGCCAAATCTAGGCTCACCCCCACACATTTACTCGGTCACCACTATCTCTAGGACATCCACTTCCTCTAGCCTCACCACCACCGAAGGCGGCAACTCAGATCTGTGCAAGCGGCGGCGGTGGCGGCGCTAGATCTAGCAGTAAGAGCTGCTGTTGATCTTCCATTTGGCCACTGTCCGGTCGTCCTTGACTCAGCCATGCCTCCCCCCCTTTGTCGTCCTCGTCTCCGATGTCGATAAGTAACACCGCTTGTCCCCTATGTTAGGTGCATTGTTAGGCCGTTAGACAAGGTGTAGGATCGATTTCCCATTGCTCAACACACCCTTGATGTGGACTAGGTTATGGACGCACAGATGCGGCTGGTACTTCAGGAAGGAGCACTTATAGCTGTGATTCAGGCATGGGTCATGTTCATTTACATGAGAGTTGGTTGTCGTGTTGAGAGACCTGTCATCAAATATGCTCCAATGCTTATGCGGGAGCAGGCGAGGATCGCCAATCTGAACTACATATACAACTTGGATTGTTCAAGGTGAGCACTAACACAATCTTGTATTGCCATTTCAAGATTGCATTGGCGCAATAGATGGTACTCATGTCATAGCCAGAGTGTCGATGTCACAAGTTGCAGCATTTAGGGGGAGGAAGCACTACACAAGCTAGAATGTGCTTGCTGCTGTTGACTTCGATCTGAAGTCCACCTATGTGATGGCTGGCTGGAAAGGGTCAACCCATGATGCTAACATACTCAGTGATAGCATCTCTTCCCAAAGAAACTATATTAGCAGACATAAGCTTGAGCCTGTAGATTGTGCATCTCTTCCCAAAGAAACTATATTTCTTGTCCATATATATGGGTTTGTCGTGGTTATTTTAGCAACAATACGACGTGATACCTCCATTTGTTGTATCCTTTGCAGAAATGTGGGCTAAGGAAGCTAATATATCTAGTTGAAGGGGATGTAAACACTGTAGATGGATTAGAGAGCGTTAAAACAACGTATATACTCTTCTCATGAAGCTTGGACGATCATGTTAACCCATGAATGGCAGTACTTTTTTTCTTGTTGTTTAAAATTATTAAATATTGTTCCAAATGTTTTGAATGTCAGCCGTATGCCCTATTAACTCTCCTCCACATGTCTTTTATTTAAGCTACTTCACTACTGAGGTTCTTGAAGGATTTGATGTCCAGAGAACTGACACTGAAAGGAAATACGGCCACCTCACGGGCTCAATAATTGATTACTACTGCACAAATTTCTCTGTTGGTGCTGATACCTCTCGACTTTGCCTGACCTATGAAGAGTATCTGAAGAGGTGTTCTGACCTTCAGAAGGTCA